>DVZN01000936.1:0-11240 GCA_018237365.1 Caria ino melicerta
CGGAGGAGTTTGGAGACTAACTTTGTGACACGAGAATTTTATATATATAGAGATATATTTCATAGATATATATATATATGATGGCCAGGACGGTCAACCGTTTTCCTAATTTTAACATTTTTTGAAGTGTGTAAAGTTTATTTTAACTATATTACGCTAAATATAATACCTAATATGAAATATCCTCCTTTGGCCTAGCATTACTGACAGCTTTTATGTAGGTATATAATAATTTATAATTAATTTGAGTTGCGGTTATTGCATTTCATAATAATAATATGTATTTTCTAAAATAACTAATACTGTTTACTAATTAAGTACTATCAATACTATGTATATTTTATGGTAGGATCTGAGTGATACTTTATATGTATATTTTATAGCATTGTACGGCAAACAAGCAGACAGATTCCCGGATGGTAAGAAATACATTATACCTCTAGGTACCCAAAATGGAATATGTGTCAAAATCAGTCCAGCTATTCCAGAGATAAGCTGAAATAAATAAACAGATAAACAAAAATTGTAAAAAATATTATTTTGATACTAACTGAAACCCACGATTTTGTCCGCATGGATTTTTGAAAACATTTTTTTTCAAAGGAACCTAATAAATTTTCGAAAATTTAAGTAGGCTAAGTTACTACTTATAACATTAGCTATATACCAGTGAAAGCCCTGTTAAAATTGGTCTAGCCCTTCCAGAGTTTAACCGGAACAAACTAACAGACAGACAGACAAAAATAGGAAAAAAGTGTTTTATATAATATATAGTATATGTCCCATATACATAAATATGTATTATTTTTATGATATTAGAAGGCAAACAAGTAGACGGATTTCCTGATGGTAAGAAATTCACACCCCCTATAAACACCAAAGGTGGAAATAGTGCGCTGCCTACCTAAGGCCCCAGCCTTAGGTTGGCAGTGCATTATATTAGGCCTTGTGCAAAAGTAAGTTCAATGGCTACCTTGCTCTCCAAACCTTATTTGACGCTTATGTGACTTGAGTAAGCTTATGCTTACCTTTTACGAGCTGTCTGCCAGGAAGGCAGACGGTCTATTCTGCAAAGGAGCCCAGACCAACACGTGGTATATTGGGGGGGGGGGGGGCATTAAGTAAAAAGCGGTTATTTTTATATTACAGACACTCCAATTTTATTTATTGTTATAGAAAAATACTGTGTAGGTATATGTCGCACCCAAATGCTTACAATATTTATACTAAATGCATATTTCATTTAGTAAAAAATATTTATTTTAAAATTAAAAGATAGACACTAAATTAATATAAAATATATGATTGATTGTAAGGAATCAAATAGTTTTGAGTCACAGGGAGCCTACTCTGCTACAATTACACAATTGACGCAGATGACGCTGTTCATAATTAAATCGCAGTAGTGTAACTTTAACTTTGTTGTTTCTCTCATAATATTGTAGAATTCTTGTTTCTCCATGATAAAGGTGGGTTTATACCGATATTTTCCAATATTAACGAATATTAATATATTCTAGAAGAAATATTATAATCCCTAAACTTTTTTAATATTAAATTATATCTATTATGTTGATGAAGATATTAAATTGTAGGTGAGCTGTCTGTACATTGAATATTTAAAAGGAATGAGGAAATAAAAAAACTGGGGATTTGATTTACGCTACTGAGTCAAACACAAAAAATAGAATTTTCTGTGCATTTGTAGATATACCTCACTGAGATTAATATGCACAAGCTATCTAAGAAATGGCACATCCAATTACAGTGATTTTTATAGATTCAAATGTACCTATGGTGGTAAATTTTATTCCGCAATCACCACCATCCCGTCAATATTTGAAATAAAAACTAGCCTATATTTTTAATATTGATGATATTTTTATTTTAATACACGATAAGACGATAACAGCCACTGTGGCTCAGTCACAACTACGTATTGTATATAATAAAAAAAAAATGTTAAATGATGATAATAATATGCTAGACTGTGCGTTCTGGCGCCGCGCCGGTTTCTGTAGGTCTACTCATATTAGTTCGTTCATACGACATATTATTAGGAATCTATGCATTTACCGTCAATATTAGTATCTAGTACTGTTGACTATTATTTGTCTATTACCTAGTAATCGGCTTGGTATGCTAATATGACTAAACTAATATATTAATTATTAGAAATATCGAATTATTAGCCTAATATAACATCTCTAGTATTTTGAATTTTCAAGTTTAATTTAAGTTCAATTGTTAAATCAATTTCAATCATTAAATATTTTTTTATTTTATTTAATACATAGTTGTGAGTGAGCCACAATGGCCGTTTCAAAGAAAAGGCCAATATATAAATATACAAATATTCAATATATTATGTATAGAATTATATGTATACAGCTTTACCCTATAGTTACGGATACGGATTCCTAATAGTAGAAAAGATCAATTGTCTACCTGACAGGCTGCTCGTAGGGGGCGAGCAACGCTTTTCTGTTGGTAGAACTTTGCAGCGACTCGCCTGGATTGATATTTTGACTGGTTTGGAGGGTAAGGTTCAATCTAAGCATTCTGACTACTGGGGGGCGGGGTGTCGGTAGTCGATGGGTGTCGGCGGGAAAGGGGCCTTCGTCGCCGGGAGCGGCGGCGACGGTGTAGTGTGTTTTACTCGTGAAAGCACAAGTAACATCTTTTTTGTCTTTAGGCAACATAGTGGGAGGCCTATAATCGCTGGGGACAGCAAAACACAAGTTTTTATGATGACTAATCACATAAACTTTATCTGTATTTTTACAACGTGTTGTCGATCGAAATAACTAATCATCCGTTGTTTCCAGCGTAACCTTCAGTCGTGACCGTAGACAACGAGAAATGATAAGCAAAATTTAAAATAAAAGTCGCGTATTTACCACATTTAATATTACTCGGACATTAAGGATTTTTTTAATTATAATATAGGAGGGCAACCAAGCAGACGAATTCCCTGACAGTAAGAAATTCGCGCCGCCTATAGACACCAAAAGTGGTAATGGTGCGTTGCCGACCTGAGGCCGGGATGTTAGACCTCATGTTAAAGTAAGTTTACTGGTTACTTTATCCTCCAAATCGGAACATGTCTACAGCACTGACGATATGGCGGCAGAAATACGGCGGCAGGATATTTGAATGCACGTAGGTATTTCTCAAGCAATAAAACAGCAAATACCGACTTACACGTCCCGAATATCCATTTGTTTTATGGGACCACCGATTTTCAAAATTCTTTTTGTTTTGTACACAAAAACAAAAAGAATTTTGAAAATCGGTCAAAAATCGATAATTAGAATACTATATTAAGACGTAAAAAATCCTTAGTCCTGAATGACCGACGAATCAACGATCCACTGATCGTAGAGGCTTGTAGCTGGAAGGTGTTTTCTTTGTATGACGTAGGCATTTTATAAGAAAGGATTTACAGAAATTTTACCCCCAAGTGTAGGAAAAACGGAGGCAAATGTTTTTCGGGACAACGTGATTTTTTCCCCTTATCTATTTTGATTTTTATACAGATATTTTTTAATACAATTGATAGAAGACTTTTTTCGTGTTTTGTTTTGCGATTAACGTATAATCGCTGGTTGGCGGATAAATCAGTGAAAATACATATAGTCGAACACAGAATTTCCTTTTTAGAAGTCCATTTACAAATTAACGTATTCTGATGGTAAAATATCTCTATGGTCGAGTGTAGTTGATGTCTGACTTTAAAACACAAAGTCCCGGGTTAGGTTTCTGGGTCGGGCAGCTTGATTTATGAATTAATTCAGTTTATCTGAAAAACATAACGTTGCCAGGGATTGGTTTAGTTCCTTTATATGGCCCTTTTTATTTTATTGCCACCTGTCGCATTATATAATATCTTCGGCTAATCGTGGGTGCATAAGTATGTACCTCCGCCTCGTCAGGATATGGAAGTCATGATATTTTTTTCTGATGAATCCAAAAGCAGCAGAACTGCAAAACAAGACTTTAAAATCACACACGTTCCTAGCATTTCTATGGGATTAAATGCGAAACCTACTCTTTAAAACCAAAAAAACATCCATTGACCTACAAATAACGCTTCTGAGGTAACAACCATAAAAATACAACTGAACCGAGAGCCTTCCCTTTTGTGAAATCATTTGGTTAAAAGAAAGCAAGCTGGGGTTTTTTGCCAGTTTATTGTACTCTCTCTCCCCTTTATAAGAATTAATAAGACACAGCAGACCCCTTACCCCCCTCCCTGTTTAATATTTATTACGTAAGATTAAAATGAAAAAATAATAAAAGTTTGTTTTTTTACTTTTTGTCTTAGTAGTCGGTAAAAGCCCTTGATTGGATCGGTAAATACGGGAAACCGTGCGATTTTTTCAGAGGATTTTCATGATAGCTAAGATAAGGATTAAAAGGGGTACGAGTACTCTCTTTCAACAGTATAAGCTCGAAAGATATAGATGTATTTTTTTCATTATATTAATGTTTTATGTGTAATATTTATTATTATATTTTGTATTAAGCTGAAAGTTGTCAAAACTAGGAAAACTATTTTTTTTTGTTACTTTGCTCCTTTTTACTTATTCTTTTTACGTTTTTTGTTTTGTTTTTTTTTATTTTATAATTTGGTGTGTTGCATGAATACATATTATTTTTCTGTGTGTGCAATGAATCTGTTCTTAATAAACGTTTTTTTTCTTCTTCTTGCTAAAAAAATATATACTTGATCCCCTCTAAACCATCCTACCTAATAAATGAATGGCCCCTGGCGTATTGTAAAAAATACACGCTGCTTATAAACACCATATATTTATGGTACACTATCTGACGTAGGCGTCTTAGTCCACCTTGGGCGTTACAAAGGATCATAAATTTATTTACGGAATGCCTTTTTTCTAAATCAAAATAGCCTTAGTTACAAATACTGACATTTGAATAAGTAATGTACACACAACACACTGTCTGTAACAAACATACACTGCGGTCATGAAACTACTTTTTATGCTCCATGATTCTATTGCTTCATTCTCCTGGAAGAACGGCTGAACCATTGATAAATTATTTTTTCTATGACATTACCAGTAAAGCTAAGGTATAGGAACATGGGAAATGCACTTAGTATACCCACTCGGTAGAGCACCTGTGTTCTTCTAAAAAGTCATTTTAGCTGTTGAGACCGAGTGGCTATGAGCTATAAATCATTTCGAGAAAAAAAACTTAGTAGGTATACGTGTTTTTCACTTTGCTCAAAGTTGCAATACCCACAATATCTCTTTAAAACAATTTTTATTGTTACAGCCCTCTTTAAATTAGACGAAGATGATATGCGAGATATATACAATGATGAAGATGACTGGTATATGGACGATTTAAACAAATTTGACGCCTTCAATGCTGGAAAGAATGAAGCCTCTAAAGAAGAAAGACAAAAAGACTTAAGTTCAACTGAAATGGATGACAAAAATGAAAAGGATAATGATAAGGTTGATGACACTCAACAATTTAGAAGCGACATAGAAAAACACATTTATGATGATCTTGATGTTGAGTATGATCAGTTTGAAGATAACAGATCTGAAGATAAAGATAGTGGTGATGCAAGAAACAAACCGTCTGATACTGATGGTAGCTTTCAAGAATTAGATGACAACCAGCTAGATAGTCAAGACATCGAATTCGACAAAACATTCTCATCAAAAGAAATGATGGGAAAATTTTATGACGATGCGTTTGATGAAGATGACTTAGGACTATCAGATAATGAACAAATTAGTATTGATGCTGATGAAAATAGTGATCTTTCAAAAATGATAAACGAGAGTGGGGAAATGGATGATACATCGCAATCAAAGGAAATTAAAAAAAATACTGAGTCTACATATAAACAACAAATATTTGATGAAACTGTGCTGACTTTAAAAGAAGATTCTCTAAACGATTTCGATGATAATACTGCCCAAAATAAAAAAGAAGACTTGGAAGTCTCAAAAAAAATGAATAACATTATAGAAGAAACTAAAAGAATTTTAGACGAAACTCCTGATAAATTTGAAGAAGCAAATGATACCGGAGAAGTGGATTTGAAATCAAGTGAAGAAATTATTGAAGGGTTTTATGAAGACAGTGAAACACGAAGAAGCTTTAGTAAAGAAATCGATAACGTTGAGGCAAAAGTTACGAATATGAGTGACAAAAACGATAAAGATATTGATGAAGAAGTAGATAACAGCTTAGGACAAAAGAATAACGAAGTTACAGCAATAATAAAAGAAATAAACGACGACGTTGAGAAAGAACACTTAATAGAAAATCCGATTTCTAAGGAATACAAAGATGACGACAAAAAGTCTTCCAATATATTTGCAGACTTAGATGAACTCCATAAAGCTTACGCTGATTTAGTTAGCGATGAATTGGAAAATGATAGCGATTCAGAAGATTATGAAGAAATAAGTGATGATAATTTAGACATTTTATTTGGTAAAACTCAAAAAAACAATGCCACCAAAGCTAAAATCAGTGAACCAACTGTGCACAAAGTTGAAAAATTAGAGTTAGATGAAAGTGAACCCGCCTTCTATATAAATGATGCAGTGACAGATAACATTAATGGATTAGAAAATGATGTAGCGACCACACTACCTAAAGAAACTTTTAAAGATATAGATCCTAAAATAGACGATATAGATACTAAAAATCTAACCAATGCTGAGTATGACGAACTAATGATAGAATTTAAGGAGCACCATCCAAGCGCAAATGTTAAAACCGACGATGTTGAAGAATATTTTTACATTAAACTGAGTGTTGATGAGCCAACAGTGGTCACGTCACCGGGGTACCCCAATCCGTATCCTACTAACTCTGTGACTGATTGGTTACTGGTTGGAGATGGGATAGGTATTGAATTCAACGTTACAGATTTCGAAGTCAACGGCCATGCTGGACATTTTCTTCTCGTAAAACCAGGTATGGTTGTTTTATTCGTCTAAGTTTTAAAGTAGTTTGTTGCTATGTGGCGCCACCACATTAGTACCAGAGTAGACCTGCATTAGCCCATGTCTGCCCGTGGGTATTCTAAAAGGCAATTAACTGCCCATCCATGTCCGAAACAAACAAACATACACTATGGGCACTAACCTGCCTACATACAACAGTGGATTGGAACAGGATAATGAATGTATGAATAAAAAGTTTTCAAGGTTCCGTAGCCAAAAGTGAACTCTCATAGGATCATTTCGCTTTCGTCAGTCAAGTTCTACGCGTTCCTGCGATACGCGTACAACTTTATTCAACTAACATGTGTACCACATATTCGTACTACGGCCTGTTCACTACATAGTATAAAATAAAGTCGCGTCTGTCTGTTTATGTATGCTTAGATTTTTAAAACTAAGCAACGGATTTATTTATCAACGAATATATCAACGGATTTAGTATCAGTTTTTCACCCGTGCGAAGGCGGGTGGGTTGCTAGGTTAATCCTAAACGTTAACTATTGTCAGAAAAGATGAAATATCGGCCCATAACTATGTTTTGTTGTTACTGTAACAGACCGAAGCTGGTTTATACTTAGTCGGGCAATTGGCTTTTAAATAGAGCTAAAATAGAGCGCAAGCAAAGTATCTACCCTTTTAAACTCATGTTACATTACTATATTTTATTCTGATAAAATAAAACGCCAGACGAATTGCCTGACGGAAAAAAAATCGAACCGCGCGCAGACACGAAAGGTGGTACTGTTGGATTGCTAAACTGACGCCATGATGTTATGTCTTATGCAAAAATAAGTTTTCCTGCTACCTTACCCTCCAAACTGGAACACGTCAACGGCAAGCATTGACGTTATGGCAACAGAAATAGGTAAGATAGTAGTACAAATCCTTGGCGTCTTGTCAGAGGTCACGGTGCCAATCACAGTAAGCCTATGCTTGCCTTTTACAAGCTGCCTGGTAGGAAGGCAGTTGGTATATTCTACAAAGAATCCCAGACAAACCGGAGAGGAATACTTAGTGTCACCTATGTTATATTAGTTTGAAGTCATATTATGTTGTCTAAGTTTGTCGTAACATTCACTTGAGCACGTCTCATGTAAATATTGTGTACCGGCGTTTCCAACATGCCTTTGTTGCCCTATATCTCCAAAAACTTGACACTTCTTAAGTACACTACAAAATCTAGCTGCTACCCACGGCTTCGGTCGCGTTTTATTCTTTCACTAGCTCTTGCCCCTGATTTCGTTCATACGTTGAAGTGATTAGAAAAAAGTACCAGTTTAATCTGGCCTATGAAAGTTCTCGTTTCCTATAACTATGATATGGCAGCTTGAATTGGTGTTACCCTCCATATCGGCTACCTTACCCTCCAAAACGGAACACGTCAATGGCAAGCACTAATGTCATGGCGGCATGAATAGGTAAGGCGGTGGTACTAATCTACTACCTAATTAGAGATAGTAAGCCGTTGTTCGCCTTTTACGAGCTGCCTGGCAGGAAGGCAGATGGTCTACTCTGCTAAGGAGCCCGGACCAACACAGGGGAATTATATTTATTTATTATAGGGTCAATTACAATTTAACATACTATATGCATTATTTACCACAATACAAGTTACAATGTAGAAACTATTTTCAAAACGGCCACATCATAGGTAACCTATAAATATACTAAATTTCCAGTCGGGTTTTTTGTTTTGTTCTTAATATTGTTTAATGTTCAGGTGGCATGGACGCCAGTGGTAAAGACGGCCTGGTGTTCTCGTATTCTCTGACCAGAGAACGGAGGTACCGGTTCTTTGACGTGGACCGGCTTTTCATGAGGTTGGATGCCCAGATGGGTTGGGCGTTCCGGAAAGGATTCAGCATCAGCGCTCGCATGATCAGTAAGTTGCTTACCAGTTACGCCAATTCGCTTCAAGAACGAACGTATCCACTGAACAGATAAAAGAGGCTAAAACGGTAATGTGGGCGGGGCATGCGCGACAAAAAATCTAACGCTCATACTTCAACAAAATCACACTTATATTATTTCAGTCACATTGGTGTTCTATTGTACGTTACCATAAATTTGTCTTAAAATTGTTAACAAAATTACTTGTACAAAGAAAAGTAAGGCATCAGTATCATGTTTTATATAAATGGTAGATTTAATTTAAACAGAAAAAAAAGAATGAAGTGGGTGATAAAACGGCGACACTTGTTTTAATGCAAAAAAGATTTGTTTTCAAAATGACAATAGTTGCCAGCCAGAGCGGCTTAAAAACGAAACCGGATGTTTGTGGCCGAGCAGAGTGCTCAACCCGAGACTGTATTATTAAGGGTGGGCCTAAAACGCCCAAACTAATGGTTGTCTCCTGCAAGACCGGACCTCGGCTAAGTGCTGCGTTCTGACTACTGGGGGACGGGGTGTCGGTGGTCGGTGAGTGTCGGCGGTAAAGGGGCCTTCCAGCGACGATGTAGTGTGTTTTGTGTGTGATTGTTACCTATGAAACCGGTATTTGCCGCCGTTATTGGATCGTACCGCAAAAAGACTATTATTTCCTTTCCAACCACTTTTATCTATTCCGTGACAGTAACTCAATGCTCGCTTTTTACGAGCTGCCTGATAGGAGTGCAGATGGTCTATTCTGGATTCTGGAGCCAGGACCAATACGGCCCTGAACCTGGGTGGCTTGGCCCTGGACCAAATCAGCAAGGAGGACCATGCTTCACATCGGCTACCCTACCCTCCTAACTGGAACATGTCAATAGCAAACACTGACGTTAAGGCTGTGGTACCTCTCCAGACGAAACGCTGCGAACTCTACCACCTAGTATGTTATTTGGTACATACTAAACATTATTTTCTCTGTCATTAGTATAGACAGATTGGCGAATATATCAAGCCCTTTCGCAGCTAAAAGGGAATAAACGATCTAGACCATTCACTACTTTGCTAAAAGAGCTTAAATGATCCAGGCCATTTCCATGTAAAAGAGGATAAACAACCAAGGTCATTCGTAGTTGAGAGAGGATAAACGACCAAGGCTAAAATAGAATAAATAATTCAGACAATTACGTAATTAAAACAGAGTAAATGACTCAGTCATTTCGCAATTAAAAGAGGCAAAACAACCAAGACTTCACAGCTAAAAGAGGATTAATGTTTAAGGGTATTACATAATTAAAAGAGGATAAATAGCCAAGGCCGTTTTGCAGCTAAACCAGGACAAATGGTCTAGTCCATCACGCAATTAAAATAGGATAAATGAGCCAGGCCCAGCCGTGTTCGTCCGGGCTCCTTTGCAGTAGAGATCATCTGCCTTCCTGCCACGCAGCTCGTAAAAGGCGAGCATAGGCTTACTTTCATTAACAACATGATATTTTACTAGGTGGTCAGCTTCGCAGCGGCTCGCCCGAGTAGTATCATACTACCGCCTTACCTATTCCTGCCGCCATAACGTCAGTGGTTGCCGTTGAAGCGTTCTTGATTAGAGGGCTAGCCGATGAACATACTTTTGTACGAGACCTAACATCCAGGCCTCTAGGGTGTCTATAGGCGGCGTGAATTTCTTGCCATCACGAAATCTGTTGGCATGGTTGCCTTCCAATATTATAAAAAAGGGGATATGTGATCCAAGCCATTACGGAGCTAGAATAAGATAAATGACCCAAGCCAATACGTAATTAAAAGAGGATATAAGTCCCAGGCCATTACGCAGCTAAAAGAGTGATTTGTTCCAGTGTCCGCCCCAAGCGTAGTTACCGAAGAGCCACTCCCCGAGCCTGAGGAGGTCCGGTACCCTGAGCACAGCATCACCTTGAATCTGGGCGGGTTGACCCTGGACCAGTTCATGAAAGTAGAGGAGGACTTCCGCTCTATCATCGCTGACATGGCCACCATGTACATCAACGCGAATGCCATCGACCCTGGACTTAATACTACGTGAGTTACTTCAACTATCACTAACCTGGTTTTTCCAGTTTTTCTTAGCCCAGTTAGCTTTAGACGGTTTGGTGTCGGCAGCGTAGAATAGCACCTACCCATATCTGCCCATAGGTATTGTAGAAGGCGATTTAGAGTTCGTTTGTATGACATAAATATTGCCTTTTTGTTATATCTTGTGGTCGCCCAATGGTCGAAATTCGATCATAATAAATTTAAATTGTAAGTTATTTAATATAAATTATAAAATTACACACACATATATCTTCACGCCAAGTCCCTCACGGGGTAGGCAGAGAGTATTGAGTGCCA
>DVZN01000937.1:0-11239 GCA_018237365.1 Caria ino melicerta
GTATGCTTAAATCTTTAAAACTACACAACGGATTTTGATGCGGTTTTCTTTAATAGATAGAGTGTTTCAAGAGGAAGAATAATAGAAAAACATTGATAATTTTAGAGGCTTCTAATGTGATGTTTTGCACCCCCATATGCGGAGTTAAAAATAAAATAAATATAATAAAATTATACACTTGTACTGTTTCACTAATTCATTTTTTAATATTTATTACAAATATAAATTAGCCGACCGGTTTCGCTTATTAAAGCATCTACAAGGTCAGTTAAAACTAGCCTTATTATTTCGGAAACCTATAGTTTACAGTATAACGTCGGTGCTAAAATGTTAAAAATTAAAGTTGTGAAACAGTGCAAGTGTATAATTTAAGCACATTTAGAAAAATGAAGTTTCACCAAGCGCCAAGGGCGGAAAGTATATAGTATATGCTATGCAACTAAGATTGCCGATAGCTTTATTTAATAGCAATTTTAATAGTCGCTATTTATGAGGAAGTTTTACTGTATCAGGAAATGAACTTGTTTCCGATTATGTGTAAAAAACATAAAAATCTTTGTGCATTGGTATCAGTGGTTCAAGTGTCTAAAACATTATTTATGCATTATTTACACAGACTACTACTACAGATATGTGCAATGGAGAATTATCATAAATTTATATCACTAGTTTTCCTTATTTTCTAGTAAAATTTTTAAATAAGTATGTATGAAAAAAAATATTGCGATACATGAATTAGTTATATCTTTAAGTTAGCCCGCAACGGCCCGTGTCCGTGACGTCATTTAAGAACGTTCACTCGATAGCTCAGTCCATACACGTGCTCCTGTAACGCGAGTGAGCATGAGCAGTAGATACGTTGCGGTGTGACGTCACGCGTTTCGGTTATTTAAAGAAATTTCAAATGTCTCTAAAGCATAACTACTCGGTATTTTGGAATGATACAAAAACTATTGTATTTGTATACACATTACCGTGAGTAGGGTTTTAAGCGATTTTTCGCACCTTGTCCACTGCGTAGTTGCGCGAGTGTGAGCTGGGCGCCATCGTGAACCGCGACCTGCAGCGGCGCATCCGGCCCGTGTCGGGCGTGACGCTGGAGCGGCCCGTGCTGCGCGCGGACGCGCGGCTGGCGGCCCGCCTGGCGCACCTGCTCGACACGCGCTCCAAGCTCTGGGCCCTGCCCCCCGCCGACGCCGACGCCGCCTCCGAGTCGCACGTGAGTAACTGCCGCCCCCTGCGTGTCGCGTTCCTAGGCACGTAACGCAGCGCGCCTTCACTACGTACTCGTAGTATAAAATAAAGTCGCTTCGTGTCCGTCTACCCTTATGAACGCTTAGATCTTTCAAAATTTGAGATGGATTTTGATGCGGTTTTTCCAATGGACGGAGTGATTCAAGAGGAAGGTTTATATGTATAATACGTGCATAGTATAATAGAGAAACATTTATAATATTAGAGGTTTCTAATATTATGTTTGTGAGAGACATATAGTATATTTAGTATCAGTTTTGCGAAGCCGGGGCGAGTAGCCGGTATTGTATTATTGTTTTTTTTTTCAATTGGTCGTACACCTGACATGTTTCATTTGTAAACTACAGTTGAAACAAGTTAAATTTTATTAAGTCTTTTTATAACAAATAAGTCGGTGAACCTGGACCCGGCCGATGAAAAACGGATATAAGGTGTAAGGTTATAGCACACTAAGCTAGTAAAAATCTATTCATTCTTGCGTTAAATACTTCGAGGTTACACTGTTTATGAGGCTTCCAATCAATCGATCTTTGTTAAAAAAATAAAATACCAAGGTCTTAAGTTTGTGACTTGCACATTTTTTCTATTCAGATTTTTAATACTTACCGTATTTGTTATCTTTTATTAAATTATTTTTATTAATATTTTGCATTCTAGAACTTCAGTCTCAATTCGAAAAATCCAGTGCTTCACAAAATCACGGAGCATTTAATTGAAGAGGCGTCAACGGAGGAAGAGGAGTTATTAGGACTGGAAGCGTCAGCCGAGACTGCGGGCCAGGAACAGCCAGACCCAGAGCTGGTGCGCGTGTTGGACCGCTTGGTGCTGTACCTGCGCATCGTGCACTCCGTGGACTACTACAACCACTGCGAATATCCCTACGAAGACGAGATGCCCAACCGCTGCGGGATCATGCATGCCCGATCTGGTACTCCAGCTAATAAGGTAATTTTGCCATTGTGAAAATAAATAGTTAATGATAAATATGTCGTTATTTTAAAAATTTAAAATCTATATTCACATATATAAAACGCAATGGTGACAGACTGACGGATCTATCAACGCACAGCCCAAACCACTGGGTCGATCGGGCTGAAATTTAGCCTGGAGATACTAACTATGATAAAGGCATCCACTGACAAAGGATTTTGATAAATTCTAACCCAAAGAGATGAAATAGAGTTGATGAAGGTGTCCGCTTAAATGTATGTAATAAATATTTATTGCGAAAACCGCATAACACGCTGACGAATTCTCGGGCGAAAAGCTTGTTACAGTATAATTTGTTCCATATTGCAAAAACTTAGTGTTTTGAAATTTAACCTATAGCATGGGTCACCAATTACATTTATTAAGGGTCTTTTTGTAAAATAACATGCCAATTGAGATTGGAAAAGAAAAACCCCACCGGCCCGTGTAAGGGATTTTACTAAGTTTAATAATCAAAATAACAAATATAATGAATGGTTCTGGAACATTATTTTTTTAAATAATAAGCAAACACAATGAATTAAAGAAATTAGGTACCAAAGGTTTTAGGAACTCGACGACGAGAGAACGGTAATATAGCCTTAACATGACAAACAACAACTAAGACAAAACATAAAAAAAATATTAAATTATTTACTCAAGTTACATAACTAAGTTTTTTTTGGTATTGTTAATAAATAGTCCGTACAAAATAGGATGCGGACCGCGGTCCGCCATTTGGTTACTCCTGAGCGATATTATCAACGAACAATGTTCATTTTCAGCCCACGCAGCAAGAAGTACAAGACTACATTAAAACTTTTGAAGGGAAGATGTCTGCTTTTCTGCAAGATGTCAAACCTTTATCTGACGAAGAATTACAAAAACTTGGCATTAAGGTATATTACAAATATGTGCTTATGTTATTTTATAAAACTTGAGAAACTTTGCAGTTCACTAATTGAGCTTTACTAATTATAAACAGCCCGTAATTCAGACTTAAAATTAAGGCAGAATTGTACCAATATAAAAGTTCTAAATATGAATTTTAACATTCATGCTTACAGAGTTGCTACATCCAACAAGCAATAACATAAAAAACCCAACTGCAAAACTCTTTATTTTGATACTCTACTCAATGGGTTATATGGGGAAAAAAAATTGTTGTACATCTACAGTATGGCCTCTAAAAACTACTTCTATATATCGTCGCCTGTTGTTGTCACCACCGCTACCGCTTATGTCCACGATTAGGTTCAATTCCCAGGTTGAGCAACCTTTCTTAAAAATGTTTTTTAGATTCTGAGTAAGTATGACATTGCCCGGGCGGTTCTAGTGGTGGTTCCGGTGGGTGTTCTAGTATATCTACTGGACTTAGAGTCATGGAGACACTAGCACACCTCTGCCTACCCCTTCGGGTAATAGTCCTGAATTTTCCCATATTTGAGTTATTACTAAATCCAGCAAGCTATATCATTAAGGTACTGGTATTTTGTGTGGATTTTAATATTTAATTGTTTTATTCCTTAGGACCCCGATGCCGAAGTAGAGAAGTTCATCCAAGCAAATACCCAAGAACTGTCTAAGGATAAGTGGTTATGCCCCCTCAGCGGTAAGAAGTTCAAAGGGCCAGATTTTATTAGAAAACATATCTTCAACAAACACGCTGAAAAGGTTAGCATGATATTATTTTGATGGTATGGTAATTATGACAATTGTATTTTGTATTTTATATCATCATTATTAACTTTAATATAAATCTGTCAAGTTGTTCATTATTATCCGTAAACGGTGTTGATTTCTTGAAATCCCTACTAATATCATAAATGCGAAAGTTTGTGAGTACGTATGTATAGATGTTTGTTACTCTTTCACGCAAACTGAACCGATTACGATGAATTTGGTATGTGGGTAGCTGAAGACCCAGAATAACACATAGGCTACTTTTTATCCCGGAGTTCCCGAGGGATCGGGATTTGCACGGAAATAACGAGAATTTATTTCGTCCCATGTGAACGAAATCGCGGGCAACAGCTAGTAAATAAATCATCATCATCAGTTACAATAGGCCTCCGCCATATCATGTCACAATATTCGATCCTCTGCTTCATTTTTTTCTACTACTTAGCCCACAATCCATCAATACAACACTCCATTGGGCAACAGGGCGTCCTACACTACGTTTGCCTAAGCATGGTCTCCACTTAATAATTCGCTTAGGTACCTTGTATATATACCGTACTTCGTATATATTAGTACAATGTTATCAGAATATACTTTTACTCGACTACCGTAAACTTTTTTTTAACAATAAATAGGTCAGCATTCGTCCGCCATCTCATCGGATAGTAAGTGACGATGCGGTCGAAGATGGATCGTGCCTAACTAGATACGGCCCGTTCACTCCGGCCTCTAAGACGCCTAGATTATATCGTTCCGGGAATACACTAGCCCCTACGATATTTTAAACTCGTAGTTTACCGCACTGCAAATTGGACTTAGACGTGGGTTTCCGTCAGTTAGAGTGAGTTAAATGTGCGTCAGGTGGAGGAGGTGCGGCGCGAGGTGGCGTACTTCAACGCGTACGTGCGCGACGTGCGGCGCCCGCAGCAGCCCGAGCCCGTTGCGCGGCCCGCGCCCGCGCACCACGCGCACCACGCGCCCCACGCGCCGCCGTAAGCACTTCTTACTAATGCTGTATATGTTGAAAAACTGTTCGTACTCGTCACTTCGTCCGCAAGGATTCTGAGACGAGACTAGTCGTGACGTTTAACTAGGTGGGCAAGTTTCGCAACGACTCGCCCGGATTGGTACCACCGAATTAACTATTATTTGCCACAACGCCAGGGCACGATATTGACTTCGGCGACGGTCTAGAGAGTAAAGTGGCCGGTATTGTCACGTTGCTAAGATGACAACCACCATTTATCATATTTGATGTTTATAGGCGGTGTACATTTAGAATTTTGTCTGCTAATGTTAAAAAAATGAGAATGAAAATTAGTCGAAATAAAACCTCGTGTGTCCTTGTCTCGATCTGGCCATAACCCCTTTGGCCGCCGTTGAGTACCTGAGCGTGTTGCGCAGGTACGGCGGCGCGGCGGGCGGCGGCGGCGGCGGGCCGGGCGGGCGCTGGGGCTGGGGCGGCTGGGCCCCGCCCGCGCCCTTCGCGCCGCGCCACCCGCGCTTCTCCAGGCCCAGGTAACCACACGCCACACCACCCTAAAGTGACCGGATGACGACCAAACATGTTTGTCAAACTTCACGTTTTCATACATTTTTCGGAGTAGATAAACTTACAGCCATTCTACACGATCGGGACCGACCGCCGACACGCGTCACCTTGGTCGGACTCACGATAGAGGTAGTGGGAAGGTCATTTGGTTGGTCGACCATATCTTTACACCGACCGATTTCCACACTGTTAAATTTTACTCCGACTCGACCAAAGTGACCTCTGTCGGTGATTGGTCCCGATCGTGTAGAATGGCTATAACGCTTCAAAAACACGATCAAATTTTTTGACAAACGTAAAGTTTGACGAGCCGTTTGCTCGTTTGCGGGGCGCATTACACACTAAACATATAAACTCCCTCTCATATTTTGCCCATGTTTCTTTTTTTAGCCACATATCAACTAATCTATATATCTATATCGTCTCACCGCTACGATAGTAGTCCCGAACCTGAACAATGCCAGAGAGCTTCTTCGGTCTGGTCTCACAGGGGACACCCTTAGGGTGTCCGTTTTAGGTCCCCAAAAGATGAACTCTGGCTGAACACTCTGCTCTCCCCAAAAGTCAAATGAAAATGTAAAGACCTATTGCTCTCCCCAAAAGTCAAATGAAAATGTAAAGGCCTATATTTAAAAAAAAACTGACCACCTTTGTAGAATAGACCGTAAGAGACGAGCATAAATTTAATGTCTCTGACATCATGATCTTTACCTCCTTATCTTTTACGTAGTCTCGCAACTGCTTGTCCGGATTGTTGCCACTTTCTTACCTATACTTGCCGCCATAACCTCAATGCTCACCGTTGACGTGTTTCGGTATGGAGGGTAAAGTAGTCTGTAAACTTACTTTTCCACGAGGCCTAACATCTCGTGCGCTGATTGACCATGTACAAAATACTAAAAACAGCTCCCAGCAGCTTCCGTATTCCACCACACTTCACCTCGACTCCTATTCCACGAGTTAGATATTTATTTTATTCAAATCCTTTATATATGACTGTCCAATAATTTGCGAAACGGCACACTCACACAGACGAACGTATTAACAAAAACCTCGAAGTTAACTTAGTAGTGTTGCATTTTTCCACCAAAAATACGCCTATTTACTTCAATCATTTTTATTCCAAAGGGTATCTAAAATTATTTCCTTTTTTCAAGTATTATTTTGTAAGTTCTTAGATTTTTTACCCACACCCTTTTAATAAATAGGGGAAAATATATTTTTTTGTAATCATACTTTTTCCCTCAAATTGCAAGGCCCAAAAAAACTAAGCTTACATATGTGCCCTGTTGATATGTTACGTTTCATATTATTAATAACACATTTGTATGTATATAATACCATTTAATACACATAATAAGAATTTTCACAAGCATAATACATAAAAAGTTACATTTGCTGATAAAATACAGTGAGTTAACAAGTTTAGTAATTGTAGTAATTTAGAGTAGTAATTTTAGTTACAGAGATTTTTCATTTTCTAATATGTGCTAATCGTTACCTATAGTTTATTAACACACATAATATACATATTTCTGTCGAATCCCTCACATAGAAGGCAGATTACTTTTTCCTATTCTATTAAGTGCATATGTTTAATTGTATTTAATATTAAATACTCGCTTCATCTATATATTTGCCGTTTTTAGAATTTTGAATGTACAATTTTGTAGTAGACACTAACAATTTTTACTTGAATGTTATTTTATGGTCCCGTTCATTAGCGCTTTGAAAAAAAAAGGTCAAGACAAGATGTGTCGGATATTTCTTCTTTGTGTAATGGTATTTTCTTAAGTTTTTTTAACATGAAAATAACAATTCTTTACAATGTGTAGTGATTAATTCAAAAAGTGGCAAATATATTACAATTGTGATTGGTACACTGTTGATGCACCTTACGCATTTTAATACCCTTCAGAATTCAGCCCAATATTTTGAGAACACGCGTGTTTATCAACACCATATTTACCAAACAATTATAAAAATAGCACTTACACTATTTAGTGATATTAAAAGTATATCATATTTCAACGTACGTACTCGTCTGCAATTTTAATTCTTATTTTTATCTATAGTCTTATTTTTAAATTGTGTTCGTCGATAATTCGCCAGATAATAAATACCTAATATTAATACAAACTAATATACATTCTTAGAAAAATACTCGAGAAGAACATTTCGAAGATTTAAGTCATTAAAATGGTATAAAAAATGATATAATTGGAAATATTGTGAATTAACGAAATGTGACACTGTCGGTGATTCTGTTATACACCGACTAAACTATTTTTGAGTTATCGCTATCTTCCTCCAACTTGAGGAAAAAGAAAGAGACGAGACGAGTTTAATGGTGTCAAATTAGTACGCTTTAAAATTTGTATTCAAGATTAGTTTATATCTTGAAATATGACGTTTAAAATCTTTGCAAGTTTGCATGTTGTTGCAATGCTTACTAATTTGAAAAAGCTAAAAAAATCCGTCTCCTTTTATTGTTATACAGTTGAAGACAGATAGATATAACCTAAAATTAGTTTAGATAACGCGCAGCAGACTTACCGCCACTGTACAAATTCTTGTATAAGAATATTTTTGTATTAGAGTTACTTTATTATATTCTAAACGATTATCAACGAATGCAATTTAGGAAAAGTTCTATAAGTAAACTCTAAGTAAAGAAGTCGCAATTTATAATCTAGACATATAATAAAAGTGTAGAAGACTGTTAATTGAAAATATTTACAAAAAAATTAGTCCAGACGACTAAAATTTGGCAGCAGAACATATTTTGAGATTTTCAGAATTTTTGTCTGTCTGTCTGTCTGTACCCCGGCCGCGGTTCACGCTGAATCTACTGGACCGATCGTAACGAAATTTGACTGGCGCATACTTTATGATCCGAGGAAGGTTATAGAATACTTTTTATTCGTTAACTTAAGGGGTTCCTGTGGGAAAGGGCAAAAACACAAAATGTAAAATTGACCATAATTCATTAACGTTTAGTCCGATTTCATTTATTATTTTTTGTTTGTGAGATGGGGTAAGGAGAGATGGCATCCCATCAGGCGTCGGGGGTACGCGTGGGCAGGCTGGGGAGGGATGAAATTGTGTAGTTAGTGTGCTATGGAATGGATACGGGTGGGTGGGGAGTGGTGGGAATGGTGGGGAGGTTGTTGACCAACCTATCCACTAGTCCTTACCATTCCCAACCAGTTCCCACTCTCCTCCATTTGTAGACTACTTTTTATACTGTTAAATTTAGTGTGTGATTGCGTGAGGTTGATGACAAATGACGTCGACAGTTTGTTAAAAATAAAACTGCGTGCGAAGCCGCGGGCAACAGCTAGTGTTTAAATACAGATGCCAAATCATAGCACAGACTCAAAATATTGGCTAATTTTATATAGCGAGGGGATAATAAAATGCCCTAGGTGTATTAATTAGTTTGTTTGTTTTGTTGTTTTTATTTTATAGTTTTTGATTGTTGATATTGGCGATAACTCTGCTACGCGTTTTCTTAACCAATTTTAAGTTATTGCTATCTCCCTTCAACCATATAACAATAGAAAGAGACGGGACATATTTAGTTTTTATTGGAAAGCATGTACAAACTTGCAAACATTTTTAACGTAATATCCTGAGGTATAGACTAAACGTTAATATAATTTATAGAGCTTACTAATACATTACTAAATTCGTCTCGTCTCTTACTTTTTCTGTTGAAGGGAGATAGCGGTAATTTAAAAATAGTTTCGTCGGTGTAAAGCGCTGCAGCCACAGGTGTACAGCGCCATTGTAGTGCCTATATGATATTTGAAATATTAAGTTAGAGGTAAATGATTTGCAGGGAAAACGTGGATCGCTCCCGGCCTATCATTGCTTACAACGATCTTGACTTCCCGGATAGCGGTGACATTTTCTAAGCTGTAATTTCATGACAAAATATTATCAAAACAATACTAACCAACGTTAAGTTTCGGACGCCGAGTATCTTGATATCTTAAATTATCATTTTTTATTTGTACATGTAAAATAGATTTATTACAAAACTTTGGAATGTATGTAATTTTAAACCAACTGAGAATCAATTTTGATATAAAATAATATTTTAAAAGTATCTTACAGATGTATTTGTAAAACGTAATTAGGATATCTATCTTTAATCATAGAATACTTGTACTTTTGAATAAAATTATCGAATATACTGTATTATACATTTAAAATAAACGTCCGAAAATGAATAATTACTTTATTTCTGCCCCATTCCTCAACTGCATGTTAACAATAAATATACAAAATGCTATTTAATACTTACTAAACTTTAGCTACTTCCAAGCCATTCAAATACGTCATTTTATTTAATGGAATTCATGTCATTTAATGGAAAATATAAATTTTAGTTCGTTTTTTTTATATATTTGTTGAAGAAATGAATAATTATTTTTTTCTAAGAGCATAAGAAGCTGTTAATTTTATAGTTTAAATCATTTGTATTCCACAGTATTATTTGCTCTTATATGGTAGGTATACTTACGGAATCCTTTTTTTATTACACTTATAATCGTTTTAATTTATACATGTATATTCCCGGGAAGCTAAGATTATTTTTTAGTTTTTATAATTCAGTAGATGTAGAGTGTGAACAGATTGATTCAAGTTACTGGTGATTGGCACTAACAGTGTAAGTTAGTAATGGTTTAAGTAGTTTTTTGAATTAGATAAAACGATAGTTTGATAATTTTTATTACTAATAAAGTTAGTTAGTCTGAAGATCGGAATGGAAAATGCAAATTTGACGAAACGGATATACAATTCAAATGTGGATGGCTGTAGGTAACCGGGGAGGACTAGATAGACGTTTCTCGATCAAATGCGTCGTGTATTACTCGAGGCTGGTATCAATAGTGTCCGAAACCGGCGTGTTTGTATGAAGAGAGCAATTAATGTGGAGGAAGCGGGACATGTATGTAGGGATCGGGGCACTTGGCACGATACTCTGCCTAATCCGTAAGGGTCTTGGCGTGAAGATAGGGATGTGATCAGATCCTTTATACAGAATTAGTTTAATTACTTTATACATAAACTCTAGGATCACAAACAAGTAAAATTGTACCTTATTATAACGGAATAATGTCTTTATTTTAATGAATGTTAGTTATTGTTTACATATACTAATTTGATGGTATGTACAGAACGGCCTCTGGAGATTTTTTGGAACTTTTCTAAACCTATTTTGAGTCTGCTTATGTTATGTTAATAGGTAGATATTCATTAAAAGATTTACAATGAAAATATTATATAAAACGACGTTTTTTTAAAATTAAACCTAGATTTATCGCCGTCGAAATTCAAAATTCATGTTATACATACATATGTACATTTCTTCACGCCAAGTCCTTTACGGGGTATATATATTTATACATAAATACTAATTGTTCGTATTTTGTATTATATATAGATAAATACAAGACTAGAAATTGCACTGTTATCGCTTATCAAATGACACTTAAATAATCTGTTCATATCTACGGGTTTTCCCATTATCGGTGTGTACCTAACGTAGCGATGGAGTTGTTAAAGGGGCGGCGTCGCTGATTTCCGTCCGGTCGTACACTATCGTGACTTGGACGCGCCTCGCGAACCCGATGAGTTCCTATAAAACGGATGCCCGGAACTTGACTTCAATCAACTCCAATCTCTTTACAAGACAGTATTTTTTTTCGTTTGTATTTAAAAAAATGATTGTGTTTTGTCAGTAAAAATAATTTTGTTACCAGATTTCAG
>DVZN01000938.1:0-11235 GCA_018237365.1 Caria ino melicerta
AGTCGTGACACTTGGCACTCGATACTCTCTGCCTACCCCGTAAGGGACTTGGCGTGAAGATATGTATGTATGTATGAGATAAAAACTATATTGTGTTTTAAGTTGAACCAAATTATATTATTAAAATTGTGAAGTTTGATTGAAATCGGCTCAAAGTTTATTGTAAACATACATCATGACACGAGATTTCATTTGTATGTTTAAGATTATAGAACATTTCACAATAATATAGATGTGATGAAGAACTTTATAAAAATTTTCCGAGTACAAGTATTAGAACTTAGAAGCTTAAATATCTTACAAGTGGTCCTAATCGATTTCCTATGAAATAACGACCTATGTCGTTGCGACTTGTAGTGAATTTAAGCACTTGGCTTTGATGCACACGTGGAGTGAATTGTGTCTTTTATTTAAGTCGAATATGGCCTGATATGTCTAGAAAGAGTAGACTACTAGAAAATAAAGTGATTATTGTGTTTGAAGTTTGAAAACATATGATTGATCAGTTGCAAGTAGCGTGTATTTAAAAATCATAATGGAAAGCAAACAATCAGGCGTTTTTTTAAATATTATAAGTGGAAAAAAAGCAGGCGGGTCACCTGATGGAAAGTGATTACTGCCGTCTAAAGACATCTGCACCTACAAAACAGATGTGTTGCCAACCTTAACGATAAGTATTCTTTCATTTCTTTTCTTGAAGGTGCCTACGTCGTATCCAAAATACTGCTTTGGGTAGCAAGTTTTACAAAGTGTTGTAGGAGACAAAAAATGTCTGCGAAATTGCACGGCAGAGGACCGCCATATATCAAGGTGGTGAGCGGGGAAATCTTAACTCCTATGAGTCGCCGATGACGAAACTCAGCGACAGAAAACATACTAAATGATTCATCGGAGCATTCGCCATGAAAAATAAATACTGTAGAAAACACTGAGTTAACCAATAATATCTTTACGCAATGCCAGTGGGTTAAGCCGATCAGCAGTACATGGTCGTCGAAAATTCGAGCTACTCTACGTTGGATATAGTCAAATAGTAGGAGCTGATGTTAGGGAGCCCTAGCCCACAGCCGTAGCCCTAAGTACAATATGTGGTCGAATTTCGCTTTATAAATTTGTGATTGTTCGGCTTAAAGTGCCTTGCCTTATAGAGCACACACAGAATTTCGCCTTTCCTTCCTCTTCCAAACTTGCAAACTCTTCCAAAATGTCTTCCAAAGTGAACATCGCTTTAAATGTTAACACCCAGACACCCAATATTGATTGTGACAGCCGAGGGAGCGCTCTCAAAACGATTGCCTAATGAGAAGAAATTCACGCCACCAATAGATACCAAAGGTGGTAATGATGCGATGCCAACCTGAGGCCAGGATGCTGGGACTTGTACATAGTAAGTTTACCACTACCTTACCTTCCAAACCAGAACACGTCAATGGCCAGTACTGATAATATGGCAGTACGAATAGGCCTTTGGTAATGACAACAATCTGGGCAAAATGCTGCAAAATTCTAACACTTTGTCACAGGTTACCACAGAGGTTATCACAGTTTAGCCTAGGCTCGCTTTTTGCGAGCTGCCTTACAGAAAGGAGTTATTAGTACCAAGCATGCATCCACAATTATCCGACGCTATTAGGCCCCATTATGTGACTGGTGGGAAGTCCGTCGCGATGGACACAAATCCAATCCCAGACAACGATACGCTTATCAAAAGATTAAAAAAAAACTCATATAACAAGTTGCTCTACCCGGGAATCGGACCCGGAACCTCATGCGTCAAAGTCGGACACCGTGCACTTGACCACAAAGGCAATTAAGGGGATATAAATCATATTCTTTCCAGTTAAATAATATTTTCACTATTGCAAAAAATATACAATGGCGACCAATAAAAAACTCGTGTCACCTAAAAGTGGAAATATTATTACAAAGAGAAAGAAAAACTATGGCTCAACTTAAGACGTTATAAGCGGATCGGTTCAGGTTACTTTCCTTTATAACAGTTTTCTTAGAAATAAATTGACCCAGTTGGGACACAGTGGGAAAAAAAACTATATGACAGGGTACATAAAATTGGAAACTTTGATTATTTACTGTCTAGATAGAGTCTCACGCTGTAATCGCTGCTGTCCAAAACAGGCCAACATTACAACACAAACATCAAGTTTTAAAATCACAATGTTTTTTTGCAAAGGCATTTCCTACAAAGGCATGTCAGCCCAAAATCACAATGATTCAAAATTAATTTGTAATCATCTAAATTTTTACAAAATATATTATGTACGTGTTCGCATTTTTTTTAATGGGGCAAAGATCATTGCACATTTTATTACAAGATCTAAAAGTACCTTCACGCCTATTATCCCCGAAAGGGTAGGCAGAGGTGTGCTAGTATCTCCACGACGTGTAAGACGAGTAGATATACTAGAACACCCACGATTAGTCAAGGTACTAGAGCCCATGATGTGATATGGCAAGCCTATCGCCACTTCAGGCACATTCCAATCCTGGGCAATGTCATGCTTACTCAGAATAATCTGAAAAACAAGATCTACTACGAAGGGTGTGATTTGCGTTCTTTTGTGTTTCAATCTCATTAAAACGGATCAACGGAAAGGTGTATTTTTATTAGAAGACATTTGAATGGGAAGAGAGTGACAGACTCAATTTTAATTCCAATTAAATATTCCAATCCAAAGGTGTCATAGATGATAGGACGAGTATGTGGCAATGTCAGTATCGCGTGTATTTTTAAGACCACACGGGCGTAGTTGCGGCTAACAAGTTAGTGATAAAATAAAATCCTTGCCTTTTGACAAATATTTTAAGCCCGCCTCATTACGATAATTGAACGATATCATGTATAAAGCGAGAACTTCACAATAATTGCGTTTTCCGAAGTTCAAAAGGTTATTTATACATTACCTTAACATCCTTTCATTAGGGTGACGTATGTACATACAATTTGTTGAAATTTTGTCACAGCTTAATAATGTAGCTATAATAATAATTTGCTTACTTTGGAGTTAGATCAATTTATGTGACTTTTTTTATAGGTTTACTATACTTGTCCTTGTTTCACTTTATTTAAAAAAAAAGTACCTTCACGCTCATTATCCCCTAAGGGGTTGGCAGAGGTGTGTTAGTATCTCCACGACTCGTAAGTCCAGTAGATATACTAGAACATCCACGATTAGCCAAGGTGCTAGGACTCATGATGTGATAGGTGGCAAGCTTATTGCCACTTCGGGCACATTCTAATCCCGGGCAATGTCATGCTTACTCAGAATAATCTGAAAAATATGTTAAGAAAAGTTGCCCGACCTGGGAATTGAACCCGAGACCTAAGCGGCTAGCGGTCTTAACTGGAGACAGCCGTACCGTTACACCACATAGGCGATTTAATTTTAAACGTTTCTATTTTTTACGACATAAGGGTACAATTACATAATATTGAAATAAAATGTTAGTAGGAAATTCTAACAAAATCCTTGTTCGCTTTGCATCTTTGCTATTTTATTTCTTACGAATCGAAAATCTTATCAAAATGTTATTTAATTGAAATCTTCCTTTTGATATATAAATGTTTAGATGTTTAAAAGATTATAAAACAAAAAAGTTACAGTGATCTAATGTCAAACAGAAATGTTCTTGCTTGCCATATTATAATCTATATTCAAATAATTTGCCAACTTTTGATGCAACTATTTATTTTATTACGTCGGCAAAGTACATAATTTCCTATAAGTAGTCCGCAAACCTATGTAAACACCTACCTATATAATACATCATGATTCACGGTGTACAATTTTCTACATCATTTGAATATGGAAATAGTATTTGAATAAAAATATATTTTCAATTAGTAAAAAAATAAATATGAGTGTTACTAATAGGCAATAATAAAATGAAGAGTTATGGCTAGAGAATAAACACAAAGCTATTCTAATAGGAATGCAAATGTAACGTAGGAAAAAACATCGAAGACGGGCACTGGGTGCTTGTTCTTGTGTTGTAATGAAGCAACGCATGAAAAAATATTCATTAGGTTATACTGTGCGCACACAGGCGGAATTTGCTCTGGCGTATATTATTTAGTAGGATTTTTAATGTAACATCCTTACAAATAATAATTGTTATGATAATAATAAGGAATTGTTAATTAGGAAAAATATATACATATATCATTTTAATATATTATCCATATAAAATTTTCTGGGCTGCGTTTGGAAAATTGGATCAGATCTTTGTATCACTTATCCCACAATGCCTAAAAACAAAAGTTTTTAATCAATGCGGCCCACCAGTTATAACTTACAGAGCCGAAATGTGGACATTGACAGTGAGACTAGTCCACAGATTCAAAGTTGCTTATCGAGCAATAGAATGTGCTATGCTCGGCTTTTCTCTAAAAGATCGCATTAGAAATTAGGTGATCCGACAGAAAACCAAAGTTACTGACATATTGGCTGAACGCCTTGTTTAGCTGAAGTGGCAATGGGCTATTCACAAATACCGCGGAACCGATAACCGCTAAAGTAAACGTAAAGTAAAAATGCTTAATACTGTATCGGTTGTATAGATTTTTTACGAACTTTATGATAAGGTGTCAAGCAAAAATTCCATTGTTTCAGTAGCTTCTACCACATTATATACAGACTATTTAATAAAGGAAAATAAAAAAATAAAATTTACAAACAGATACTAAATATTTATACACCAAAATCACGTCTTATTCTTATAATAAACCATTTCTCATAAAAAATGGTCAAGCCATTCTTAAGTTTTTATTCTACGTACAGTCAAACCCAAATTTTCAATACTTCAAAATTTATGTACGTGGGTCATAAAACGAATGCTTATTACGCAATTTAAGAAAAAGAAGGTACACACATACACCATACACTACACATTTTTATAATAGTCTGAACCCTGGATTATGTATTTAATAAGTTAAGAGTTGATAGTACGTCGTACTATAACATATTTAAATAAAAGTTGCGATCAGAAGCGGCGATGTGCGAGTAGGTTTACTATTGTAGATGCCGTGAGATAGTTCAGTGGTTGCGGCAGGATGCCTACAACAAGACATTGACGAACGTTTTCTATTCGTGCGGAACACTGCGGCGGCCTCGCGATTATTTTAATGTCAATCACGGACAAACCGGCTGATAACCCATTAATTGGATAAATGTTAATGATCTCATCATCTTTATGATCGCAACGAGGTGATCTAACGGCGGAGGATCATTATACTGGACATCAATCTAGGAATGACGTTTTACGCGACGCCTTTCAGAGGTCTTGACGCTTCTCATATCGATGAAGTATCGCAGACTAATCGATTCTAATATTATTAGTTTTTCAATCCGAACTAAGACCTCACGATTAACCGTCTTGAAATTATGTAGAAATTATGTTGGTCCGGGGATCTTTTGTCCTTAAGTTAACGAGATTAAATGTAGTCTATTACCTTCTTCAGAACATAAAGTATGTGCCAGTCAAATTTCGTTATAAACGATTCAGTAGATTTGGCGCGAACCACGACCGCGGTACAGACAGACAGACAGACAGACAGACAAACAAGAATTGCCCATACTACTGCCATTTTTAATCGTCTGGAATTTTTTTTTGACAATATTTTCAATGTACAGAACTTACTCTTCTAGACTTTTATTATATGTATAGATTAAAACTAGCTAAACCCCGCGACTTACTCTACGTGGGTTTTTGAAAACATTTATTAAACTTATTTTTTTACACGGAACCCTAATAATTTTTCGAAAATGAAAGTAGTACCTAAGTTATTCCTTATTATATTAGCTTTGTTGCATCTGCCACTTAAAGTCCCGGCAAAATCGATCCAACCGTTCCAGATATTAGCTGGAACAAACAGACAGACAGACAAGAATTGTAAAAACGTGGTTCGGTATATGTACAATGTATATATAAAAAAATTGTAAATGTATACATACATTTACAAAATGCGGTTATTTTAATATTACAAACAGACACTCCAATTTTAGTTATGTGTATAGAAAGTAAAGAAGGTGGCTAATGAAATTAAAATAATACATGAGTATTTGACTGCTAACCACGAAGTGACCAGCTAATAACCAATTAACTAGCCTCATCATCGTGGTAATTAACAGCGTGTTGTTCTAATGCTCGATGACCATTAGAGCTGACATCAATCTCCGTGTGACGTTTCTTGCGACGCCTTGTGAGGGTTCGACACTTCATAATTGTAGCACCTAATATGCGGTGGCATCTAATTTTAATTTTAAACGAGCGAGATTCTACTAATATTTAAATTGTGGTTCGGGCTTCTTTGAAGAAAGTACCGATTTGCTTGATATATGCCAGCCAGCCTGTACTTCTGTCGTGGGTGTTGTCTATCAGGCAATCTAGACGTAATGTTACTTTAACATAACGTCTT
The DNA here is from genome assembly GCA_018237365.1 of Caria ino melicerta. NCBI lineage: Eukaryota > Metazoa > Arthropoda > Insecta > Lepidoptera > Riodinidae > Caria > Caria ino. Next base: position 6,437 of record DVZN01000938.1, read on the forward strand.
GATTGCATGAATTTCTGCACAAGGTTTAATATTCCGGCCATTCCGGCAACGCACCATTAGCACCTGTTGTGTCTAAAGGTGGCATAAATTTCTTACCATCAGGTAATCTGGCTGCTTGTTTGCCTTCCAATGTAATAAAAAATAGCACCCTACAAAATTCTCCAATCTAAGGATAGCATTTTCTGCTATCTGTTTACTAAGAAATCGCCTATGTGGTGTAACGGTACGCCTGTCGCCTGTTAAGACCGCTAGCCGCATAGGTCCCAGGTTCAATTCCCAGGTCAGGCAACTTTTCTTAAAATGTTTTTCAAACTATTCTGAGTAAGCATGACATTGCCCGGAATTAGAATGTGCCCGAAATGGCGACAGGCTTGCCACCTATCGCATCATGGGCCCTAGTACCTTGGCTAATCGTGGGTGTCCTAGTATATCTACTGGACTTACGAGTCGTGGCGATACTAGTACACCTCTGCCTATCCCTTCGGGGATAATAGGCGTGAAGGTACTTTCTTTTTACTTTTGTTTACTAGGAATACTGAAATGCTGCTGCCAGTTCTGGTGTCACTGCTACCTGTCATACGATTGCCTATTTGTGTCGGTATCTATTCGCCATTTTATATGTTTGAAGCTTTTTATAGATACGTTTTTTCCCAAAGAATATCCCCCCACTAACGCTACCGCTGTTAGTTGTAGGTAATTTATTTAATACACTTGCAGCTACTCACCATATGGGTGGGCGGTGACTTGTTGGCAGCGTAAAACTTATTCCCAAAAGATATTACTGATGGTGCAGCATTATTTCTGTCGCTATAACGTCTTTCGTGTTTCGACCAGAAGTGTATGGCACCTGGTAGCTTTGCACGTTGGGCTTAGCATTCCGGCCACAAAATCACAATGGTTACAGATGGCAGTTAAGTCTTTTTATAAGGAGTGTAGTGTGACTGTTGCCCACAGGTGGTACGGGTGCGAAACAGGTACGATTACGCGGAAAATACAAAATGTCGTGCATTGCAGCTCATTAATATGATATTTTCAAGCTTGCTAGCTTCAAATATAGTTCAATATAGCAGGTTTATCGTATCTGTTGATTGTCTCAGTAATGAGCTGTGTTTACACGGAAGAGACGAGCTGCCTTGTGTTACAGCTCATCAATCTGCTGCGCCTCTGCGTTTGTGCATTGATATTCGAAAGTTGTTTGATACGGTAAAATATAATACCTCGAAGTGGAAAAACTGACTCTTAAAAATATTGACTCTCCAGCTTTTTCTTAGAAATATTTGTTTTTTAAGGGAAATCTTAGTTAAAGTCACAACCTAAAAACTTTTACCGTATATTATATTTCCTATAATATTGGAACGGAAAAAAGCAGACGAATATCCTTATGGTAAATAATTCACGCCGCCTATATACACCAAAAATGGTAACGGTGCGTTGGCACTGACGTTATGCCGGCAAGAGTAAGTAAGATGGTAGTACCAAACCGGACGCGCCGCTGCAATACTCTACCACATAGGCAGAGGTCACCATGTTAGTACTAGTAAGTCTATGCTCGACTGTTACGACATGCATGGCAGAAAGGCAGGTCTATTCTGTAAAGGAGCGCGGACCAACACGTAATATATAGAGAATTGACTGTTCACATTGAGGGTGAAAATTGTAGGCATTGTTTCTTATTAATTACTTGTATTGTCGTTTTCCAAGGGCAAAGGTACGAGTAAGTATTGAAATAAAGGAGTAACCCTAAAGTGAACTTAAACCCTAGTTGATTTTATGGCAATTATCCCTTAGATAACATTACCGCATCCATCACTGTTAGAATATTGATGTGTTCAATGTAATTAATAGCGTGTGGCGCAGTGCAGATTGATGCAAGCTCGATTACCGTGCGAACACCGCGAGACCGACGTCGCCGGCACAATGCGATGCGTTGACCTTCCGGGATTCACGGGATTACGGCAGCTTCTATCATCCATGTACAGCTAATCAAAGATAGCCATCACCAATATACTATGTACTTAGAAGACAATATTCTATTTATACCTTTTATAATATAGGATAGAAAACTAGTAGGGCTGATGATTATTGTGAAGTTACGAGGCATGGGCGAGACGCCGAAAAAGTAAGAAACAAATGATTATTTTGCTTGGTCCGGGTGTTACATAGATGTTATATAATATATTATGGTACTATTATAATCTACAGCATTGTGGGGTGCAAATATTTAACTTAATTAATTAATTAAATATATATTAAGAAAAGGATTTCGGTGGTGTTTCTGACCAAATATCATCGAGCGGGAAATAGCTGGTGCACTGCGGTGCTTAAGATACGTGGGGCATCTTCATTGTAGGACCCTATATCAAAAATAATATAGAGCGGGGAACTGTTTTACAGACGAAATCAATACTCATAAGTACAAGAAAAGGAAGAAATTCAATCGTTAATCGACCCGTCAACATATTTAAAAACTACTATCGAATTGTAAACGTGGTTTCACTCTGAGAACGTCCAGCGAAAAAACGCACTTGATATGTATTGGTGTCTTTTTAGGGTTAAAAAACGAAACCCTCATAATTTCATCATGTCCTGTCTGTCCGTCCGTTTATCACTGTCTTTTTTAATTATGTTGTACCTTTTTCTAAAATTAAAATGATGCAATAATTATTCACAAATAATACATTCTGAAGACAGCCATTTGCAATATCGGTAGATGTGGTATTTGGAAGAAATAAAATAAACTCAACTTTGATAAATTCCTAAACCTATATCGCGGGAACTACGAGTACTAACCATTCTGAAATCCTAGTCGACTTTACAATAATCGACTAAGTTAATATTTTTGAGTTAAGTTCAGTTCCAAGCATAAACTTGTCAATATACGGGCTATACATGCAAGGTTTACCTACGATCTACATACAGATATAAAGTGTAAGACGAATTTTGAGTTGTGGTAGTGCTGGATTCCACGTAGATACTCAGGCGGATGCGAACCAATAAATACATCGGTTGAGGGGGTTGGCAGGCCCGTGAATAAACATGAACGAGTTACACCGTCGACCATGTGTTCGGAAAATGAAATCTTATGGTGCTATTAAATAATATGGAATCAATTAAGTGGCGTGATTTTATATTGTTTTACAGGTGGTATTAATACTGCGCGACACGTTGATAATGATCTAAAACAGAAGCACTGCTTCTTAAGTTATTTTGAAAGCTCGCTGGATCTGATATCAGATAAAAAGTACTTAAATTATAATCAAATAAAGATGATAAAATGGTTTTTGGCAATATTTCGTATATTACTAATATTTTATGAAATTTCAAAAAGATTCTTAAAAATACCTTCTGGGTCTGGAAAATGGATCTTAGCGCGACATTTTTAGGTTATGCGTCAGCCGTGAAGAGCGAATACGACACATTGATAATTTTTTAGATATTAAATATTGTTAAAAAAATACAAAATGGTTATTTTGAATACTTTCAGAAGTTTACTTCCGTTGGAATTTTCTTAAACTTAATTTTTTAACGAGTTCTAAGAGTTAAATAATTGTATTTCTTTCGCTTCGTGGAGTCTTTCTTATATACTTAACAATATTACACATAAAAGTAATAAAATATTCATTCAATAAGTTTATAAAATTTTATTAATGAAGTATTGTTTTTGTAAAATTAAACAAAAACGAAATTATGTAATACAAATACAGACATTTGTTACACTAGAGCTAAGTTTAAGTCAGATTAATAACTACAAGATTCCACAAAAATGATAGATTTATTCACGAACTAATTATTATTAATATTGATTTCATAATTATTGCCTGACCATATCTGATACTTCACTTGATCAGTTTAAATAATTTATAAAATTAAGGAATAAATGATAGCGAAAATAATTGGTTTGAATGTTTAAGCGTAAACATTCACTTCGGGAAAAAATCAGAAAAGTGCTAAGGACGAAAGATACAGACACTAAAATTTTTCGTGCTTAGCATTTTTCTGATAGTGAACACTATTATAATTTAAATGGTTAAATATTTGATGTAACCGAATAATTTGTCCCACGGTGTATTCATTCGCTACTCACAAGACAGGCCTCACTCAATATCGGATATTGTTCTTGCAAATGAGTATTTATGTCATCGTTTGTATAAAATGTGCTCCGATGTGGCCGGAGTTTTTCCTGCCATCGCGAGTGCGCCTTGGCTTTGTTTATTGGAGAAACTTCTGGAATATTTTCTTTCTTATGGAATTTTCTGTTTTATTCTCTGTGAACACGGATTTCTGCACCGAACGACCATACTTCGATGTAAGACTTTGTAATGGAAAATGAAAGACTCGTGTTGATACTTGAAGTCTGAAAGGGTCTAAAAGATCTGCTTCCATTTGCTGAATATACCAATATGTTACTTGTATTTTTTATGTCATATAAGCATACGGCGCTTGAATTTCTATGTGCGCTGCTAGTCTGCAGTCTACGTGTTAAGCTATATGATCAAATTTACTGGTTACTTATCATCATAGGATCAATATCGGGAACACGACGTTGTTAAATACATTCATTCATCAGCTTGTTGCAGTCCACTGCTGAACGTAGGCCTCCCCAAGTGTATAGGAGGATTTCGCTCATAGTCACCACGCTGGGTTGGTGATCACAGTGTAAGTTTGTTACACAATTTGTTGTCTCCGCGCGTTGTTGCCCACATTCTGACATTGATAGTATATTTATATCGTCACGTCCATACATCCTCGAATTAGTGTACAGTGGTACACATTAGTAAGCACTCATAGTTAGCCATCTA
>DVZN01000939.1:0-11224 GCA_018237365.1 Caria ino melicerta
TAATTACTTTGCAATGATGTAGGTGGTGCTGTAGTATTCGTTCGATTATCATAAGGATGCCTTGGTTCATACGTGTGGGTCTGCGGTGATCTATCCGAAGGTGGGAAAGGCTTTAAAAATGTAGAATTCTCGACACCTTCTGGTGGGTTCAATAGTTGTGACCGGGATGGCGGTCTAGCTTTAGGTACTCTGAACAAGGAACTTTCATTTTCACATGATTGTTCTTTTGATTTTAACGGGTCCCAATTTTTGGCATCTGGGGATTTCCAAACGGGTTGACGATTATCCAAAGTATTAGAGTCACTCGATGGAGATCTAAGATCCGATACTTGTGAAGGCGCAGGCGATTCTGGAGTATTTTGGGCTTTTTGAGAAATTTCTGTCATACGAGGTGAATTTGGTATGTCAAATTCTGGCATTTTATTTTGAATGTCTGCTGGTATTTTTTCAGGTTCCATCGAGTTTCTACTTAAATGCTCTGAATTTGGCTCACTTCTATTCGAATCTGGACTGTAATTATTTGGCGGTACATTTAAATGGGCTGTTGTTGAATCAGGATCTTCTTTGACAACATTATTAAATATTTCAGAATTACTAAAATCTGGCCATTGGTTTTGTGGTGCATTTAATTGCCCAATAGCATGTGGATTATATTGCTGTTCCCTCTTTTGTAATCCTGGCGTAAAGCTCGGCAGAGGGTTGGGATTTTGATGGTTTCCTTCCATAACAGACGATTGATGATTTGGGTTGTACATATTGTTTTGATTGTGGATATTGTAGCTTTGTTCGTAAGAATTATAAGGAGAGTCTAAAACAGTGCTAGAGATTTGATTACTTTGTAACTGCGCATCAGTGAAGTTGTCGATCATTGTCGCCATATCTAACAAAGCTGGGTTTCCGAGGTTGGGATTCATAAGACCTGAGTTAGGATTGTGCATATTTGGATTTATAAAAGCAGAATTATACTGAGGATTATTTGTAAATGCAGATGGATTTGTTTGGTTTAACGCTGGTGTATTAGCTCTCGGTGATGCACTGCTTTGACTCCGAGGACTTGCAATATTTCTATTATCATTGGGCTGAGGAGTCTTCGGGGCTGGCGTCGAACATTGGGATTTATTTTGGCTACCGGGACTTTTTTGCTGTGAATTGTTAGAAGAGTTATTCGATTCAGTGTTCTCGTCATCTTTCCTCTTCTTCCCGTGACGCCGACAAGGTTGCAAAGGAACTGACCGAACCCGCACTTCCATTGGATATCTGAAATTAAAAGGAATTTACTTAATTAACATATGTAATGTAATTTAAGACTCCATTGTAATATACATTTCTAAGCAGATATTACGTACATTAATTTTGTAAAATATTTTTAAATTCAAGTCGTATTCCAATACAATTAATAGTTTAAATGAATTGCTGGCATTAGGCACCTTCTATACATAAGTATACAAAAAACTATTATTTTAACCACTAATTCCTATATAAACATTGACCCATTGCAGCTGTGATTACACAAATTAAAACGTTATTATAAAAGTTGTACATCACCACTCACTTGTCCAAAACTTCTAAGGCACCACTTTTGATTTTCTCATCTTGTCCGTCTTTGGAACCAAACTCGTCGGTGTTATCGATAACATACAGTGGCAGCACGTGGAGTTGTTCGTCAGAAGGTTTGCTCAGTGAACGATGTTTTGCAAGCGTCACCACTGCGGTACATCCATTGTTCATATTGTGCAAATCGCGATGTGCGTGTGCGCAGAAATCTATGCAGGCTGTTACACCTAAAATTACATTAGTATTTGTAAATTTTAGCGTCATGGAGGCTTCGTAAATTGAGGTAATAAACTTATTTGTTTCCACGCGTGATAAAATGTTATTCAATATTCATTCAACTATTAAAATAGAAATCAACCGCTTCGCTGTCGGTTTGAGAACACAGAAAATCACTCGATCCAAAGTTGCTCAAGGATTTAAAGTTAGTATGTTATAAGGAAAGCGAAGCTAATGCTACCATCCTACCGTCCTAATAGAACCATCCTACTCACTCACAATTGTTGGTCAAAGATACTTCTAATACGAAAAGAGATACGTATAGAATAAGAAGATGAGTTTTTCATTTTCCAAGTGGTATGTGCAACAGGGCGGTAAATCACCGTTAACATATTTGGTGTCTTTAAACCCTACCCTGGATACATTCATACCTTCATTTTATAATATACCTTATAATAAGATAAGCCAGTTGATATAATTTTCCAGCCATCTTAACCACCACCAACCAATTCCAACCCAAATAAGGGAGCTCTTACATTTAGAGGGGAGATGTAATAAAAGGATAGCAACATATCGTTTTTATCTTTAGTAAGCATAGGCAACTGACGGCAGTCTTACTGTCAAAAGCCGTCTGTTTTCCAATGCTATCAAAAAAAAAACACTTGCAATATTTAGGCGTATTTGGAACGTTTGTATGATACTTACCTGAAAAAGGTCGACCAGGTTTAAAGCCTAATCGGCAGTCCGACGCTTCCTTTTCGAATTGACACTGATTTTCAAAAGACTTTGGTGCTAGGTTCATGTACAAGGGACTGAGAAGTGTTGCCAGCACATGCATGCGTTCCTCAATTTCGCTCTCCTCAGTTTTGACCGAAAGTCGGAACTTGCGGACTGTTTTTGAACGGGCGTATTTGCATCCATTGTAATACATGGACCACGAGCAGCCGAAACTGTAGGAAGCGCCGCAAGTCTCTGGGTCTAGTCCTGAAAAACAAACTATTATTAATATTGTACTCGTTTCTCTGTAGTAATAATATATTATTTTAAACTGAGATTACACATGGATATTCCAAAACATGGGAGTTTTTAGATAAAAGTATCAGGTTTTGGCGATCGGTTAGTGTTCCGAATTGTTTTTGGTTGAGGCGATTTGCCTGGCAAAATTGATTATTTTAACACAAATCAACTCGTAAACATCCTACTAAACAAACTAGTGCCTGTTCTTGCTTTATTTTTTACAAAGTTTTTTTATGACGCACTCTAGTCAATTTTACAAATTTAAAAAAAGTATGTCCAGGTTTAACTTAAGAACGGCTTGTCTAATAGGAAGGTTTCTCGTTGGTCCTATCCGTAATCGTAATAATAGGCTGATGGTCTATTCCTAACATAACTCCGGACCAACACAGATTAAAATTAAAGTTACGTACCTTGACAAGCACAGGTCCTGTTTTCGTTGGTGGCACAGCGCCGAGTAGTCGGCAGCCCGTATCTATTCAGCTTATGCGATAAGAGAGTGTAGTCCAAGTCAGCTTCAGATTGCGGTATACCCTCCCAAGCCACCAAGCATACTACTATCCAAGATGTACTGCATTTATGACCATTACGAAATTTCACAACCACTAATACTTTTTCCGTGTAATTTGAACGCCTGATAACCTGAAAGTTATAGATTATTGTAAAAATATTGTATTTTAAGGGAGTACATTAAAGTCAATTATACGCATATACTGGCTGAGCAACTGAATAAAATTGTAATCAAGTATCATCCTGTCTACTGAGTGGTGTTCAGCATAGTAGAATAGCTCAATCCCAAATCTGCCTGTGGGTGTCGTAAAATTTGATTAAGGCCCATCGGGGAGGTGGACAGCAGCACCTCCCGGAGATAGCACAGTCCGAAATAAAACATACAATGCGGTCACACTGGCGTATTGACCCCTGGCGAGCGTGAACTCCCATACATACTGGGAGAGGCTTACGTCAAGCAGTGGAATAAGGCCTATTATCATTACCAACACGTCAATATTTTAACCAAAATATTTGAATAGAAGCTGCACAATCCGCAAGTTTTTGCGCAACATGGCTTAAATTATATCATTAGCGGAACTCTAATTATTTTTCTTAAATGAAAGAAACTAAATTATTCTTTGTAACGTCAGCTATCTGTCAGTGAAATTATTTTTGGTAATGGTTTATAGGTTTCCTCGATGGTTGTCTAAATATTGGGATCCGTACACTCACCCACTTTGCCATTGGACAGCCTTGTGCAGTTTTGCCTTCTTTGCCAGTGTAACAAACTTTTTCTATCCGTAATTCTTTTCCTGACAGTCCAGTGCGAGCTTCGAGATCTTTCCTTAATTCGGACAGAGTAGAGGCAGCTCCTGTAATTATCATTATTTTTTAAAATTATTTAAAGGCAAATAAGCAGTCGGATTCTCTGATGGTAAGAAATAGACGCACCCAAGTTTTTTATTCACTTCTTATTACATATCTTAACGACAAGTCCCTTGAATATATGTTATAAACTACAAACCTAGTTATTTGATGGGCGATACCCAAAAAACCGATACAAAAATTCCTGCTACTGTCAGGAATCAAATCCGAATCTCGTTGCTCGTTGCTGTCGTTACAAGTGTACGCTAACCACTTGAATAACAACGTTAAATACATATTACGACACTAGCGTCGTTATTGTTTTAAGTTAAATAAATGAATATCCCTGGACAAATCATACATATTGATCTAACCCGAAAGTAAGCAAATAATAATTTTCTTGTGTTATGGGTGTTAGTTAACGATTTTATACATATTATATGAATAACAGATTAAATGTAATAAATATTCAGGCCCAAAAATGCCAACATCTATGAACATCTATCATAACACAAACGTCCGCCCCCGTCGGGAATCAAACCCGAGCCTCGCTATTCGTCGACATGATAAGGAAGATTGCTCATCAATCAGTCAGCGAGAGCGAATAAGTATATACAATAGGAAATGATGTCATTTTTTTAATAAAAAATTTTAGTCTTACCTAAATGGGTGTAATAGCTGCCTGGTTCAGGTGGATTTTTATCAGCCGGAAAACAATTGCAATCGGGAACTTCTGTCCTTGAATTATTTCGAAGCCTTTCTAAATTGTCTAAATATTCTTTGGAATAGTTAAATTGGTTTTCTCTAGGATTTTTGCCATGAATGTCTGCAAGCAATGTACCGGGTTTTATTGGCGATTTAGAATCAGATTTTTCTGCGTTATCTGGATCATCTTCTAGAATTTCATCTTTAGTTTGAAGTCCAGGACACGCTCCATCCCTCAAATGTTCTGGAGGAGGTTTTTTCGTGGAACCTTGTCGGCAACAAGAATATCCTACTTCATTTTTGATTGAAACTGGACCACCGTCACCCGCGAACATGTACGGTTCTACCCGAGGTGGTCCATAATTTAAATTTTTGTATATTTTATGGCCTGGAGGCGAATGCTCCGATTTAATTTGCTCTATATAAAATGGTGGTTTTTGACTGCTAGATGATGTATTTCTTTCATAATTTTCCCGATTGTCAGTATCCTTTCTTACGTTGGATTCTAAACTTCTGCTATATTTTTGAAATGCTATACTTTCTTGTATTCTTGGGATTTGTGCGTATGTTTCACTGACTTCAGGTCTCCTTTCAAATGAGTAATTTTGATGATGTAGTGGATGATTTGTTGGATTTTGGATGAAATTTTCATTCTTTATTGTAGATATTGGAGGTAACACTGTATTTTGCAGCGGTTTTGAAAAAGGTCCATTGGGATATTCTCTATACACATTCGTTGGTAATTTGTTTGTTTTATGATATTGGTTTTGATTATTTGATCTATACGGCTCTGTTTTCATCGGTTCTTTAGGATAATGATAGTTATCAGGTATTTCTAACTTTGGTAACAGCGGTGCCGAAGGATGCCGAAATGTTGCGTCATATGCTTCTCTGTCAAAAATCTTTTTTTGTGCGTTAGCATCGGGTGTAGATGTACAAATACGATTACTTTCAGATACTGGTCCAATAAGCATTTTAGATTGAAAATCTTTACTATCTTGTTGATTAAAACTAAAACTGTCATTACCATAAGCTTCTGCGTATTTTTGTGCTTCATATGGATTTGAATAAGTGTTATATTGTCCTCTAACGTCCCCATATGAAGGTAATTTTTGAGTAGGTTTTGGTATATTTTTGGACGCATTTTGTTTATTTATACTTTTCGAGACTTCCGTCCCCCCCTCCCAAATGTGGTGGCCACCACCTCCGAATCCACCCATGCTATAAGCTTGGGTGTGTTGTGAATAATTACCAGCGACAGAATATGACTGTTCGCCTAAACGGTAATTATCTCGGAGATGGTGGCTATACGATAAAAAATGACCGGTATTATTTCTGTCATCATTTAGGTTGACTCCGCCTTTTCTATCATCTATCATTCGAGGCGGTCCTTCCCCAGGGTCACCTTTATCAGGTGGTGTATTGGTGCCTTCCCGTATATGATTTTGTTTGTTTAATATCATAGTTTTCAATCTAGAATTCAAATTAACCCTGTCTGATTGTGAAAACATTTGATCAGATACTTCTTGTCTATGTTGTTCCATTTGCTGATTTTGCATTTGTTGATTTTGTAGCTGTTGTTGATTTTGCAGTTGCTGTTGGTTTTGTAATTGTTGTTGCTGATTTTGTAGTTGCTGCTGTTGTTGCTGTTGATTTTGTAATTGTTGCTGTTGATTTTGTAATTGCTGTTGTTGATTTTGTAACTGTTGTTGTTGCTGATTATGCATTTGCTGTTGCTGTTGATTTTGCAGCTGTTGTTGTTGCTGTTGCTGTTGGTTTTGCAACTGCTGTTGCTGTTGGCTCTGCATTTGGTTTAACTGTTGTTGATTTTGAATTTGTTGTTGATTCTGCATTTGTTGATTTTGTATTCTTTGGTTATGTTGCCACTGTCGTTGTTGCCAGTCGTTTTGGTTTTGTGTTTGTCCATTTTCTGAATATTGTCCGCCCTGGAAGTTGCCCGGATACCCGTTACAATCTAGTGAAGCTCGCGGACCGTTGCTCCCCTGCAGGTATCCAGGCTCGGCGTTTCCCGAATGCTGTTGATTTGAAGTATTTTGTTCTTGCCTTTCCCCTTCGTTGCTTGTATCGTTTGATACGTTTTCAGCGTTACTGTATTCTTCCGTATGTTCTGTGTTATATTCATTTCGCTCATAGCTCTGTTGGCTTACTGTATATACAGGTGTTGCTGAAGTTGGTGCTGTATTCTGATATGACGCTGCTGAAGCCGGTCTCGAATCGTTGCCACTCGTAACCCCTGGTGTAGGTGCCTGTTGTGCGTATTGTTGCTGATATTCTGTTGTATAATGTGGCGCTCGTGGAGATGGCACTGGGGTATACGCTCCACGGTTAGACGGCGGGCGTTGGGCTGGAACAGTTTGGACTCCAGCTGGATAGTAAGTGTTGTTGGTGACATCAAACGTTGTTGCCACATTTTGGACGGTGTAAGTGGTATTGGCTTGATAATGTGGAGAAGTAGCGTATGGAGTGTGGTTGCCTTGGTAATCTAATGTGGTTTGGCCTGTTTGAGTCGGAAGTTGCTGGATAAATTGGTTTTGCCATCCTGTAATAAATGAATTATTTTTATTACGTATACATGTTAATGCATTTTAATTAAAGTTAAAGATCGTGTAATTGAGAACAAAATCATAATATTGTGCTTTACATAATCCTTGTTTTCTTGTAAAAATATTCCTTGTATTTAAATATTTATTTTGATTTATTGTTCAGTCACATCAAAAAACGATGTGTATATTTTTATTAAAATATATTTAAAAGGAACGACATAAGATAAATATTTAATGAAAAATAAGAAGCTCACTGCTAAAGCAGTTTTCTTTTAATTTGATATTATAACATGGTAACAACATTATTAATTTATAATAGAATAGTGTATAAAATTAGATATAATAAAAAATAACTACCAACCTTGTGATGGATCAGTTTGCCACGCCGTGGTGAATCTGTTGGGGTCACCCGCGTAGAACGGCATGGGCGCCTGGAAATAATTATAAATGATTCCTTTAAGAATTATACACTTACATAATATAAAATGTATGGCATGTTAGCAAATTAAATTGTAATAAAATATGATTTTAAACTTATATCGTCGCGTGATATTTAGTTATTTATACGGGTACACACGATTAGGTTTTATTTTATTTGTCAATAATTTGGTATTTATATAGACCGTGGTCACGACGGGACTGACGAGACCGAACAGGGTAACTGGACTGAATTAAAATTGAGTAAATTAAAGTAAAATTATTAATAGTAAGTATCTTGTATAGCTTAATATGTTAAGTTTTAATAATCCTTAGATTAATGTCTCATATGTTTTATTACAACCGTAGGTACATGTTATTGGACAAAGCAGTATTTTTAAACAAGCTAAAATAAAAAGCGTTTAAAAATGTTTGTAAAAGTTCATCAATTTCATAAAACCTAAGTGAGATTTAATTTTGTTTAAGGTATCCTTATTACTAAAACAAAATAAATTTATACAGTAGGTATGTAGACGTTATTTCTGTTAATATAATTCATATTAAAATTTTCCTTATAAAAAAGTTGGACGTCAGCAAAATTGTTTTATGAAAAGATTTTTTAATATCACGTTATTAAATTTCGCGAACAAAATGAGGTAGGAACATTTAAGAAGCGTGTTATGTGTACAGCAAATTAATAAGTACGCGGCTCAACTTTACCAAACTTCTATTTCTTTGTTTAAGAAAACGGGTTTCGGAGTTCAGTGAAATTTCATTAAAGCGCGCGTTCCCGCAATCAAACTTAATTGTTGAAGTAATTATAAATTGGAAAGAAACTTTACAATTGTTTTAGTTAAATGCATATGGCGACAACTGTTTAAATATAGAACGGTCTATTCAAACGGTTTTGATTACTTCAGAACTTACTTTAGAAGTATGACATTAAGATTAATCATGGTGCGTTTTTTTTATAAGATGTTAATTAGGTAGGTAATAGTTATGTCTCTGGGGCAAGACATCCTAACTTTTCTTTCTAAACCGAAACACTACAACACACGAAGTAATGGTGAACTTTATGACATAAGGAATTGTTAAGGTGAATAATAATCACTTCAGAACTCAAGCTCTTACATTACATTTTTTTTCGAAATGACAACAGTTTCGAGACAATAGTTTATTTTTCATAGTATTAGTTATCATTATAATAATATAATAATATTAATAAATTAATAATGTATATTAATATTTTTATATTTATATAATAAATATAAATAATAATATATTAATATTATAATGATATTAAAATACTATAGTGGTATTATAATTACACGAATTAATCTAACCCTATGTTAAGCGACTTATTCTGATATGGGTTTTATTAGACTACAGAATGTCTCACAGACATCACATTAGAAATCTCTAAAATTATCAGTGTTTTTCTATTGTTTTTTTGCATGTGTTATATATATATGTATATATATACCTTCTTCTTGAATCACTCCATCCGTCCATCCTTCCATCCGTTGCGTAGTTAAAGATCTAAGCATACATAGGGACAGACAAAGAAAGCGACTTTGTTTTATGCTATGTAGTGAAGTATCCGGGTGATCGATTTTTGCTCGTTAAGAATTGCGCTTTTAAAGATACTATATATAGAAAGAAATCCAATATACACCTAGACCCAGTAATAAATAGTGGTAAGCTATTACTAGATTTTTTTGTAAATGCAATTATATATAGATGACGAACTTATTTTTTATCTCTGAGATAATTTTACGTTTCCTTCGAACAGGATGACTCAGCTATCTGCTATGTGACTCAATGCAGTGTTATAATCGAAACGTGAATATAGATTGTCCAGGTCATCAGGAGTTCTAGGAAAGAACAAACCTGTGAAAGTAATTACCAAAGCAAAGAGTACTCAAAAGAGTAGACATAATAGTCACTAAGTGCTTGTCGTTGGCGTTATAAGTTTAAAAACTCAAAATGAGCTCACAAACCCCCCTGCCTACCATACACTGAAGAAGGCCTATGTCCAGCAGTGGACTGCAATAGGTTTTGAATAAATTAATGAATAAAAAAACTCAGAAACGGCGGAACTGATTTTTAAGATCTTTAATTTTTAGATTCGTATATGCTTCGAATAGAAAAAAAAATTATGAACAAACTTTGTCTCTATGTGTTTTTTACATTAATAAAAAAGAGTATTGGCGGGATCACGGCCTGACAACGTTCGTGATAAACCCGCGGTTAATCACAAACGTGTACATTTCTTGTAAATACAGAATTAGTAAAGTAGCCAAAACTAGTGGCATTTCGTGTTATTTTGTTCGTTGAACGTGCAGAAATAATTAGTGAGAAATCTGTTTTCACGCTGCCGCCAAGACTCCCTCGAAAAGATTAGGCAAGCTTGCTACCACTTTACCTTGGACCCAGACATGACTGACCGTGACGACTTACAATAACAACGACACCAGGACTATAATATGAGTAATAATTAACGTAATGGCAGACTAGGCTGTATAGACTGAGACCCTTTCCCTGAAAGGTGAAAGGAATAATAATAAAAAAAGGGAGTTTTGGGAGCGATCACACGAGGACGCGGACTTTTTCATTATTTCTATATTTCGTGTAAATACTAAGTAAAAAATAAAAGTTTGGTAATATTTTGTCAGGTAAATTTAAAAAATTCAAACGTATTTAATTTAGGGGCACATTTTTAGGGGTCACTTTCATACGTTGTAGGGATTTCTCATAAATTTTTTGTTAGTGTCGAGCATTTTTGTAATTAGAGATTAGCACGCCGTATTCCCCAGCAAGATTAAAACTTCATCAATTTACATAAATTTGGGAGATAATTTGTTGACGTCGCAAATTAATTGTGTAATGTAAACAGAATATACAAACTTAATTTAAATTATGAAAACCGGGTTTTATCCGTTAAGAAAACGTAATGAGGTAGAGGTAAACAAATTAAACAACTCCACGGGGTCAGGTCTCAAGCGCTGAGTTAGATTGGATGGCTAATAAAATTTATTATTTTTTTGTTTATTTCAAAATAAATTACATGAAAAGCATAACGTTGTTATACTTAAATTTAAATTTACATTTAGAACAATATAATCTGCGTGTTTTTTACTTTTTTTTGAATTTTTTGTTGTTGATCTCGGTTCGTGTCTTTAATACTTATCACAAGCAAACCTACATAGAATATATATGTACATAATTACACACATGCACGCACGCACGCATACACACACACACACAAAATCAAACACGCACGCATACATGTAATGCACACTATTTATGAACATGCTCAATAAATGCGAAAGGGCATGCTCCGTTGGTTCGGACATGTAGAAAGAATGGATGATGCAAGATTGACTAAACAGATATAC
>DVZN01000940.1:0-11222 GCA_018237365.1 Caria ino melicerta
TTCTTTGTATTGAAAAAATATAGTTTTGGTTTAAAATATTTTAAAGTAATTACCCGTGCTTCCGTTTGAGGTTATTTTTAATTTTGTAGTATTTTTAAAGTGATTTGGATATTAATATGTATTTAATACGAAAAAAATAGCCTCGCAAATAAATTCAGCAAAAAAGGTGTTAGCCACTAAGCACTCGCAAGCACTCTAAGCGCGTTTATCCGTTACACGTTACGATCTCGACTAAGTCAAGGAACATATAAGTATGAGTGTATAAGATTTATAATCGAATTTATATGATTAAAGGATGGCTTGGATGGATCTTGTAGCAGGAATTAAGGACTCTTAGATCTACAATGTTACTTATTCGAAAGGAAATGTAGATTAAATTATTTCAGTGTGGATAAACATAAACGCTTTTCATAATTTCATTAGTTCATTATCAGAACTGTTCAGACTACTAAGCCAACGGATAAAATACTTTCCAATAATTTGTTATGAATAAAAAGCCATAAGAAATTACTGACGTTTCTATTTGCCCATACTGACATTATAATTGTTGCGACTAGAGATGCCACGATTAGTGATTTGGCCGAATACCGAATATTTTGCTAAGAACTTGGCCGTAACGCCATATATTCGGCGGCCAAATGTATGGCAAAAGATGTATTTTGCGCGAGACAGTCTATGAATTGTCTCAATGGCGGAGCGACGAGGTGAGCATATTTGTTTCATTTTCTTGTAGATCAGGTCACGACACGCATAATTTCCTTAATTTTGTCTTATAATATCACTGTTTGTTTACCAAAAATGCATCGCATTGCAAACGAATGGCATTTTGCAATAAGAAATCACTAATGTGGGAATATTATGAGATTTTTGGTATAGATATAATACTGGTTGTGTGTTTATGTAACAACACGCATATAATTTGGTATTCGGTGCTCGGCCGAATACTGCCTATTCAGCCGAATACCGAATAGTAGCCGAATATTCGTGGCATCTCTAGTTGCAATATCTTACTAAATGTAACTGCCACAAAATCTGAAAACGGCACAACACATACATATAATTTAATTATATGAACTACTTAGCACGAAACATTGAACTACTTAACATCTATAATTTTATGTATTTTTGTATGATTTATTAGATTTTTGGTTAGCATCTCGATTCTATTTGATCTATTAAAGGGAAAATTTTCTATAATTGTCAAATGACTAATAGTATTATTGACATTAAACAATATAATTTATGAAATCGATGCTAATTATATAACATTATGTTGTATTAAGATTACAAAACGTTTTTTTATTTCATAGAAACAAGTTTTTAACACGTAAACATAGGTAGTACAACAAAAAATGTTTAATATTTAATAAAAAAACCACATTAATACAAATGTAACAAAAATCACGTATTAAAATTGCGATATAAGTAATGTATTGGATATTTTGGGTATTTCAACGAGAACTTTATAAATCGAAATAGTTTCAGATGGCTGGTATTTGAAAAAAATACAACTTACACCTATTAACATTTTTGCGTCATTGAAAGAGATAATATTATAGTAGATCTCCTGATTTTAGAATAAAAAAAAACATTATAAAGGTACTACCTCCATTTTCAATATTAGTGTTAAAAGGTACCACCTTTTTTGTAATGTTTAACCGGCATGCATATGATTGGCTACAGTAATACCTCGACTTACACCATCCCGACTTACGCGATCCCGAAGTTACGAGATTTATAAATATTGCGCTAAGCTTTAGTGTGATCGTTAAATAATACTTGAATTTAGACTTATAGACTTACTGCCACCAAATTATCTTGTATTTTTGAAATAGTCGTGCAAATTTAACAATAATAACAATATATTTTTATTTATTTCTTATCTACTGAATAAGGATGCCTATAATATATGCGAAATGTTACATTAACTTTGCTGAATTCGACTTATGCGGTCATTTTCCAGTCCCACCTATCGCGTAAGTCCGGGGTGTTACTGTATATCCAAAGCTGAACTTTCCTGTAAAAATATTGAAACCAAGAATATTGTACTTTGGTTGACTTTATTAAAAATAATAATTAATAATTTTAAGAAGAAAATGGTTCACGAAATTTATTTTGTTACATTTGTCAAAAAATACAGTTTTTCCAATATAAAACTGGGTAATCGAAACTTTAACTATTATTTATTTAGTATTAAATTATATAAGACAATATTTTGAAATCTCTTGCATATATAACAGCATAGTAAAATACGTCAAATAATAAGGATTCATACATATGCGACTGATACAAAAGAAATCATTGCATTAGTCGAATATCCAAAATGTAAATATTTTTTCATCGTATTTCAGTTAATTTCAAAAAAATATGATAATTTCGAAATTGATATTAAAAAAAATGTTTCTGTCACATTTTAAAATATGGATACCGTAGAAATATAAAACAATTTCAAACATAATACAAAATTGTTTATATTTTAATAAACTTAAAAATATTAACTTGTGTGTAATACCATGGAAAATTGCAAGCACGACTTATTACACCTACAATTTTCTAAAAAATTAAAATAACATAACAATCACCACAAGTAGAACTATAAAACGTAACTTAAAATCACATCATTAATCACAAAAAACTTAACAAAATATACATTATGAAAATGGCAGGTGGAATTTTTAAGAAAGCAATTAAAATACACAACTCCATATAAATAAAATCTAAGTAGAACACGTATGAGTGATTTTTGTCAACTTTTAGTTGACTTTAATAAACTACATTTGTATGAAATAGCATGTGTTTAGTGATTTTAAAATATTCTCCTATGTATGATTCTGTCTGTTCCTATATAACTACACAACACAAACACAACGGTTTTTGATGCGTTTTTAAATAAATAGAGTGATTCAAGAGGAAGATTTATATGCATAATACATGCCTAAAATACATAAACACTGATTATTTTAGACGTTTCTAATGTGATGCCTGTGAGAGACATTCTGTAGTATATTTAGTATCAGTTTTGCGCGCGTGCTAAGTCGAGACGGGTCGCTAGTAATATTATAAAAACAAATATTGGATGGCAGAGTACCAAACAAGCAAATCTGGTTTAGAAAGATGTTGGTTTGGCTTAGGTACACACGTGCACTCGCACATATACAAATCAGCCTATTACAGTCCACTGCTGAAGGCCTCTCCAGGTTAGAGGTTTTGCCCTTAGTCACCACGCTGAGCACGCGGGTTGGTGACCGCAATATATGTTTGTTATAATATTGGATGGCAAACAAGCAGACAGATTCTGTGGTCGTGAGAAATTCCCGCCATCTATAGACACCAAAAGTGTTTATAGTGCGTTGCTATCCTGAGGCTGGGATGTTAGGCCTCGTACAAAAGTTAAGTTTAAGAAATTCTTTTTTTAAATACGTTCCTTTTTTTAATTTAAGTAAGTTTTTATAGCTTAAGTAAGTAAAGTTATTATTGCACGAATATGAACCATAAAAAATATTCTTATGGACATAAGAATATACATTGGATTTGGGGACAATATTTTAATATCACTATACATCAGTAAATGAGAAGTAGAAAATTCATAATATTAAAAATATTTTAAATATAATTCGTAACCAGGATAAAGCACATTTATACACAATCTTAATGTGTAGGGAAACTGCATTATAATAATTCTACGCATTAAACTTAACGTTACACAAATTCCATAATATATTATATTAATATTATAATTAAGTGTAATTATATTATTTACCGCGAAATTAGGACATATACACAATATCGCATTGAAGATATAAGGCAACATGCAATTCTATTAAGGAAAACATCATGAGGAAATCAAGACTCGTGTATTCGAATTTGACCCAATCTAGGATTGGGTCTGGTTTCCCTTCTGGGTTGCAGAGGTCAGATGGAAGTCAGAAAAAACTGTCACCTTGTCAAAATTCCCTAGATTAGATAGCCGACCCCGAATCATTCGATATAGAAACGGGATAAGACTAGGACGAAGAAAATATAATTCTATTCAAAAACTGTATAACTTTAAAATATTTGAAAAACAACAGGTCGCGTCGAAAAATAAATCTGCTAGAATTGCTCTCGTGCAGCTCTTCTAAAGATACGAAAATAACCTTCGCCTTCGAAGTAGATAAAACATCAGTGCGTGATTATGTCCCGTTCAGACTTGAAGACGACAATACCAAACACACAAATAGGTACGGTGGAGGTACCTACCTAGGTACACATTACCTATTCTGAGCATTTTTGCACCTGACCTTTAAGGGTCCAGTATTTATTCTTATAACTTGTTTTACATGTCACCTTATATTGTGTATAGTTTTTAAATACTTGTAACACCCGTAAATATTTATATGCAATAAAAGATCAAGACATTATATATAAATAGTGAAAGTTCAAAAGATTTGGAAACTAGTACAAAAGTACGTTACAAATGAAGAGCAATATTTAGCACACGATAGAGCAGTCGAATATTCAGTCTAAGGCATTGAAAGAAATGCAATTTTATCGATTATCATAGCGCTTTGGTTATCTATAAACAGTGTTATAAATTAAATATTTATAATTAACAATATAATAGATTTCAAATTCAATTATTGCGTCTTTTTTATAGGGAAAATCAACGATTTTGATAGTCGATATTTCAGTTACATAGACCAAGGAACATGATGGGATAATATATAATAATATAATAATATATAATGGTATGGACAGTATTATATAAAATAATATACCACTTCTTCTTTTAACGATATTACCAAGCCCCAGTTTATCGGGACAATAGTTAAAAATTGATAAACAATTTCCAATTAAACAGACAATACTTAAATCGTAATAAAACGTGTTAAGATATATAATTCGAAAAATGTATTGTATAGTAAACAAAAAAAAATGACTTAAGCCACTACCTTTTAGACCTGCAATTGTGTGTAATTCACAATTCTAATCGACTATCGGGAGGGAAACATTATCTATAAGCTCCTTAGATTCTGAACTGAATTGTTCATATAGCATTGAATTATATCTTATAGCTAGTATTGAATAATTACTTAGAAACCTGAGGCGACTGAAAGACGCAAGCGCTTTCATTTATAATGTTGCTGTGAACATGTTTTAATAAAACATGATCAAAGTGACACGTTTTGATAAAACATGATTAAAGTGACATTATACAAAAAAATAGTTACAAGTTTATTTATTGGCATTACATCAAAAACGATTTCACCTTTATTTAACCCGTGAGGGAGTAGGGACCAGCCCTTTTGGAAATTAACGGCAGGTGTCCTTCGGATCGCGCTGTTGACGTCACAAGAAACTAACCAATAGCTATTGTAGGAGTTTGTAGATCCCAAAAGCGAGTTCGACACGATAAGGCTTATAGAAAATATTCTGTCATTCTAATGTTTAAAAATCATATCACACAAACGTGGATAATTTTATTCCCCGTTTCAAACCTGTCTAAAAATAGTTTTTACTGTTTAAATGTAGTTTTTTACTGAAAAAATGAAATGATGATGCAAATATTCACATTACTATCTCACTCTGATTTGGCCGACCTCTCTGTCTAATTGGAACTCGCAGAAAATATAAGGTGGCCCAATGATAATGAGTAAACAATATTGACATTGGCATTATATCATAGATATGAGTGTACTCTCCAGATAACCTTTCGCTTCATGATTTTTACCTTGTAATGAAGGTATAATGTTCAATTAGTTGAGGTGACGGAACGCAATAATATAATTGACAAGTTATTCTTATAAATAACTTTCAAGACATGAAAATTTGGATTGGCAACTTTTTCTTTGAATATTTTATTTAATATAAATAATTTTATAACAACAAGCAAAAAAGAAAGCATCAAATCAATAATCAATTAGTTATTATTCAAAGACAGCGACCAAGTAGACGTAACTCTAGATTGATGAGACGAAGGCCCTATAATTTTAGCGCATATAATAATAATTAACTAAATAGATGTCTTAATGCAACGGAATAAGGTAAAGAATAAGAAAATAGAAGATTATTTTCAGGGAGATATACTTTAAGTATTTTATTTAGTTTCCCCTGTAAGCAAAGATATAAAACTCTGCGAATTAAAAAATAAACTAACGAGTTAATACATTGCAAGCCAACAATTAGAGTTTAAACTTAAATTACCTACTACACCCTTAATATCCTAAGACATATATTCAAAATCATGTAGAATATTATATGATTTTTAATTTAAGATTTATCTGTAAGACGAGACGTCTTACAGGTATTTTTAGACACCTACACGGAATACACACACTTTTAATGTATTTTTACTGTTGTTTATTGCAGTTCCGAAGTATTAGGGTTTTTTTTAAATAAATAGGTCGGCATTTCACGGCCATCTCACCTAATGTTAAGTGACGATGCTATCGAATATGGATCATGTCTACCTAGATACAGCCTATTCACTAGAGTGAATGAGGCCAGAGCCTTATAGATGTCTAGATTATATTGTTCTAGAAATACACTCGCAATGAATACCACTCCTTAGCCGTTCGCATTAGAAAATATTAACATAATCGTTTCGTGCAGATGGAATATTTATGACACTGGACCGAAATATTGTTTTTATGTAGTAAACATGTGTCCTGGGGATGAGGTTAAATGTAAAACCTTTTTTTAACCAATTGGTTATGGTTGTTAATTTTAATCATTTGATTTATTGTAAAATAGTACTATAATATATATAGCTACATTTGTTGGTAATTATTTGACGTTAAAATATTTATTTTATAATACTTACTTTGAAGAAAGCAATTGAATTGAAATAAAACGCAAATCTGCCAGTTGGTAGCTACCTTTCCCTCCTAATCAGAGCATGACCCTGTCTTAAGACCGCTACTAACATTCAGTTTAGCTACACAGTTTTATCTGTAAAATTGAACTATACAGTTAAAACGGATGTATGTAAGCAAAACTGAAAACTGGATAGTTCTTAGTTTTGAACTGTACAGTAAAAACTGAACGTAGCCTGCTTTATATTAACATTATCATGGCAGGAAGAGATAATGTATTGACCTGCCCGTTATATAAAAATTATAGTATGTCATCATAATTATATTATCATAAAAGTGTGAGTATTCTGTACGCGTATTTAATATTAATACATACTTAGGAAGCTTTTATGGCGAAGGTTTTTGAGACAAGCACAGGAGTTGAAGATTTGGTTGTATCGACAATTTTGCTGCAAGACTAGAATACATAGATTATTACTAAACGAGATATGTTAATGAGTCGATCACACTTGACATATCATTTAATACGGCTGCGGTGGGATATTTTAAACTCTATACACAAATGTAATATATCAAGTTGATCAGGTTTCCACGTTTGTTTTGTCTCATTCTTTCAAATCACGTTTGATAATTAAAGAGAGAGAGGGAGATGCCGAAAGAGACAATTTTAATCACCCTGTTTTATTACATGAAAGCAAGTGTTCAACTTTTTGCTTCAAAATTGTAAGTTTGTTACACATACCGGCACATAACTTTTTTATTGGCATTTAGTGGTGTGCGTGCGAAGGAGTGTGCACATTGTGATACGCGCGAGAGGCGAATGTCGACTACGTCATGTACCATGTCTATAACGCACTCCAACCACCCTGTTACACCTTAAAACAGTATTATTTTAATACTGCTACACGTCAGCGAGAAACATGCTTTATACGCGGTAAGGTCGTCTTTTCGAGTTGACAAGTCATATCACTGAAATAATATTATTTAAAGGTGTCATTGTAAGGTCCCTAAACTGCCAATAAGATCAATCCAAAGTTAAACTACCAATAAGATCAATATTGAAGTTGTGTGTCGGTATGTGTAATGTATTCATTATCTCGAAAGAGTTAGACAAAGGTCCTGTTGCTGAACTAGTACACCTATTATTTGCCAACTGCGTTTGACACGACATTGTTTTAAATTGCAATCCTATAAACAAATCGAGCTTATGCTAATGAGATCTGTTAGATAAGATTCACAGATTATATCAGTGAACCAAGATTTTACAAAATTGGCTTATATAATTTGTAAATCAATCATTTCGCGTAGTATTTTTAACGAGTTCTGCCAAAAAATAGATTATGTTCATGTACTCGTGAGCAGAAACAAATCTGCTTCATGGTTTTAGTCTATTGAGGCAGATATGTCAAGTGTGAGTCGAGACATATTCTGTCGTTGACAAAAAATCAATTTAACTACGCACAATAATTTATGCAACTGTGTTCAGTATATTCCGGTGCTCCAACGACTCTTTCAGGGCGTAGAATAGTTCCAACTGGTGTTCAGATTTCAAGTTGAATACCTAGGACATAAGTTTGAAATTATTCAGTGTGTTTAAATAGTTCATAGTGTATAAATTTTTAAATAAATACATAGGTCTGGACAAATTACACAAATTGGTCTAACCTCTGAGTAATCAAATTATTTGCTTGTTATATGGGTGTTAGCGAATCTCACAATGCAATTGATTTGTATACAAAAACAGCACGGTATAACACACTGCCACCGTGTCTTCGTGCGGTGAAAGTATATAATTTCCGTCATCCCGCAAACCAGAGTGGTATGCCGCGGCAGTGTGAGACCCGCCTTAGACAACGATTTGAATCAGCATTTGTATATGTATCTATATGTATTAACAACATACAGTTACATATACAAATACCGATTTAAATTTAATAAATAAGGAGACCACTTCCAACGGGTTTATATGATTACCATAAACATTGGTATATATGGATCTGGGTTTATTGATTTACAGGTCCGTGACAAGTTGCTTGGTCGGAAGGTAATACAAGAATCATCTGTAACATGAAACACAATGTGAAACGTACCTGTTGCAAGACTTTCTGCGTGTCGGTGCGGATGAAGCTGTAGATGTAAACATTGACGAAAGACGCCATGAGGAACTGGCAGTCGAAACGGTCCATGATGCCGCCGTGCCCAGGGATCACGTCACCAAAGTCCTGAGGTTTGAGAAATGGAAGCACAGAATAAATAATTGTACTAACGTAAAGAAGGCTCGCTCTCTAGCAAAATCTAGGTATCAAATTAGGTATAATTTTGCTAGCCGATATCTGCTTGCAAGCAAAATTGGTTCTTAAGAAGTCGACAAAACGCTCACTTTGCATTAAACGGCTTTAGAAAAAAATATGATGATGCCAAAAATATAACTTTATTATTTGTTACTGATCAATGTTACCATTATATATAGTTAGCTAACCCCACAATAATAAAAGTAAAGTGGCAACCTATAGCAATAGGCCTACTAGACTAGGCCAAACGGTGAATATACCTAAACTGCGGAGTGGCACCCTCCTAAGTGTGTGATGTTCTCTTCGTACAGTGTATCAATGATGAAGCTTAATTAAAAACAAGACCTTATCATGTACTTTTCAGGTTGCAAATAACATAACAAGGTATTAACAAGACCATGTCTTTCAGCCAATAATCAGTATAAATACCCTTACCTGTTCCTTCCGCCATAAGTTTTAATCATTTGTGCATAAGTCGCAGGGAATTCTAACATTTAAAAAAATGAACAGTACATTTTTCATTGACATCATTATCTTACCCGATCATGATGTATGGCAGGCATTCATTAATTAATTTATCAGTTGTTACAGTCCACTGCTGGACGTAGGTTTCCAACAGAGTATAGGGGGGTTTCTCTATGGTCGCCATGCTACAAACTAGTTGGTCACCGCACTAAATGTTATCCACAAGCATATAATACATAAATATATCACTGGCTAGGTGGTATTAAATTATACACTAACATAAATATGTAAAATTTTATGATAAAGTTGGTCCCAAAGTTGACTGTTTTTATAACTATAACTGCTTTGCATTAAAAATAATCTATAAGAATTCAAATTATAAATTAGGTAAGTCAACCATAATAAAAAAATACCTTAATTTTAAATGCCCGTTTGAATCCAGAAGCGAAAAATCCACCGAAAGGTCCGAGTACAGAGCTGAAGATGCTTAGCGCCAACGAGTGCATCATAAATGGATACATGTTCAGTTTTTCACGGCCGAGCTGTAATATACCAAGAATCCTTTTATACAACTTGAAATCAAAATTAGGAAAATTCCCCGTTGTTAGAACTGATTGCAGAATCTGCCATCCTGCCTGGCAGCTCGTAAAAGGCGAAATGGGCTTACTGTCACTAACACCGTGACCTCCGACCAGGTAGAGTTTCGCAGTTTTTAGTTTCACGTGGTAGAGTTTCGCAGTTTTTAATTTCATCATTAACACATTTTAAATCATAAGCGGCGTGATTTTTTAAAATCCGTCTGCTTGTTTGTCTTATTCTTGATATTAAAAAATATAATATTTATCAATAACAAATTAAAAAAAATTATTCAAGCATATAGATGATTTAAATAGGTGTCATAAATTCAATTGGGTAATTGGGTCCAACTTATAAATTAGGATACCTCGTTTCGCCCACGTCCTGACTTACCGCGATATAATGTTAACTCGTTAACGAGACGAAGTTTGCCGGGACAGCTATTATGAGATAAAACAGCCCTATCTTTCAAGTTTGTTAACATATTATATCGTGACGCGAGGTTTTTGTATATGTTAATACATTCGAATATGAATTCAGTAGAAAACGCCCATAATACTTACAACTCCCATCAAAGGTTTCATGAACTCCGGCGGTGTATACTCCTGAAGGCGAAATAAGGAAGACGGCTCGCAGTCCATGGTCATACGCCCCAGAGATTCAGAGTATTCGATCGGACATACCAGGTATGGGTATTGCGACATTATGTATGATATCTATAAACAACAAAATGTATACGTTAAATTAGCCGTGTGGGGTCAACAGAGTACAATAGTAATAATAGTACATAGCCATGTCAGCTCGTAGGTATCGTAAAAGGAGATAAAGAGCCCGTCCGGAAAGTGGGCGCCTCCCGGAGACAACACAGTCCATAACAAACATACACTGCGGGCACCAACCCACCTGCCCAACGTGATGACTTGGGTAAACCCCCCTATACTCTGGGGAAGGCCTATGTCCCGCATTCGAGGGCAATAGGCTGAGGTATGTATGTAAATTATAGGACTATTTCGTGAGGAAGGTTTTGGTATATAGTTTGGTAAAGTTTGTGTATATTCGTTGAAATATTGACCGTTTCGCTGGCCGAGTGGTAGAG
>DVZN01000941.1:0-11222 GCA_018237365.1 Caria ino melicerta
GTATAATACATGCATAAAATAATAGAGAAACACTGATAATTTTAGAGGTTTATAATGTGATGTCTGTGAGAGACATTCTGTAGTATATTAATTGTCAGTTTTGCACCCGTTGGAAGTCGGAGCGGGTTGTTAGTAAATTTATAGTTATATCCTTTAACCCGTCTCGATAATTGTGTTATCAAATGCAAATAGATTTTATTTAAATCTGTTGAGTGTATCCTGAGATTTTTTTTTTATTCTAGTCTCAAAGTAAACATTTTTTTTATTATTATTTATATTTTTATATCAGAAGGAGGCATTTACATATATATGCTAAAATGTTTGCCTTTTTCTTTAAAAAAGGAGCAGAAGCAGAAGGAGGTACACGTATTTGCTTGTGATATAGTCATTGTGTTCATATTTTATTTATATTCTGCTAAGTCTAAAGTTGAATGTCATAATAGCTCAGGAGGTTTGGAGAAGTCGTTTAGGTAACAAAGATACCAAAGTAATAGACACACATACTCAAAAAACACAACCCTTCTTTTCGAAGTCGGGTAAAAAGCAAAAAGTTCTAAAAAGCGTTTGTAAGATACAAAATGACAAAGTGTTAACAGTAAGCAACTTCACATGACAATAAGAAGATATAATTATTTCATAGTTCCAAAGTAAAAACATTCGTCGAGTACAAAAGTTAAGACGAAGTATGTTTATGACTGAAATACTCAGAGAATTTCATATATTTTACAGGCGAAGTTTCTCAAAACTAATGGAAAGTCTTATTCAACTGTTGACATTTAAATAGCTCTTTTTCGTAACAACTTCTGAAACTACATACATTTGGACGGTTCCGACTTTTTACAAGCGTCTTATAAATATTTTGCACAATTTCGCTGATTTTATAAACAGAATACGATAAACCAAAAAGTTTTATTTACAGAAATAAACACGCCCTTAGAAAAGTTTAAAATGCATATGAAAAAAAACAAAAATAGGGTTGTTTGCAAAGTCGGTTTACGGACGATAATTATATAAATATTATAAATGCGAAAGTTTGTAATGATGTGTATGTTTGTTACTCTTTCACGCAAATACTACTGAACCGATTACGATGAAATTTGATATGTAGGTAGCTGAAGACCCAAAATAACACATAAGCTACTTTTTATCCCTGAGTTCCCGAGGGGTCGGGATTTACACGGGAATAACAAGAATTGATTTTGTCCCTCGCAGACGAAGTCGTGGACGAAGAAGTGGAGGAAGCTAGGCAAGTATGTAGTCGTGACACTTGGCACTCGAAACTTCTGCCTACCCCGTAAGGGACTTGGTGTGAAGATATGTATTTGTAATTTTCTATAACAACGTCATAAGAAAACATTGATGTAATATTTTTTTATTGAATTGAATTATTATTATCACTGAATTATCAAAAAAGTATCCTTAACTACACCCTGTTACTTCAGCTATCTCCCAGTGAAAGTCCTATCAAAATTAGTCAACCTGTTTTAGAGATTAAACAAGCAAACAGATTTTTTTTAATTGGTGCTTTTTTGTGATGGAGAGCCTAGTCTAATAGTACCTAATAGTAGTGTTGACTTGTGGCCGTTATGACGACGGACTTACCATACTGGTGGTGAATACTGGTATGTACCTTTGCTTACTTTGTCAAGTATAACGGGCGTGACGTTATATTTTTATTTCATTTTATAAATTGAATTGTATTGAATTGAAATGGATTGAATTTAATTGAATTAAAATGAATTTGTATTGAATTGAATTATTGTATTATCCGTGTATTATCCGCAGGCGGGGTCAAAAGTCTCCGAAACCGGCGTGTATGTATGAAGAAAGTAATAATTGGAGGAAGCTAGCCAAGTATGTTGTATGATATTGGTTGTCTGTAAGAAATCGCATTTTTGTGATAAGACCGCCGGTTATACTCTACCATTAATTTTAAGTTTTTCAAATGTATATTTCTTGTTGATGCTGTACAAAAAAGAATAATTGTATTTGTATTAATTTTTGTGCCCTTAAACCGCTTATAATAACCGCACCATCTTTAAATAAATTTTAATTAAATTTTTAAGACTTTTCGTAAAGGTGGTTTTAATAAAGTTTCTGTTGTGTTACCTCAGAACTTCGCCATTTGCTACCCGTTGAGAAACTTTGTTGTAGGTTTTCTTGGTTTTTATTAAAATTTGAGGAATGCTACTATTAAATGACCTGAAATCATTTTTGTTTTATGAAACCAGCAAACTAATTGATCTCTGATCAGAAAAGGGGTCGGAACCGTCTCCGTTTGAAGTAGATTCAAAGCAAGGGTCGGCTTTTTCAGTCGTAAGGGAACAATGAGTTTTACACAATGGACCGGAACTTACACCGGAAACTGTACCTTAGCTAAATATGACCCACATGCAGACGCATACAAATTGTTTGTCTTGGTATCTCTCGCTTCTGATATCTTAGTCGGCTATCCCTATATGTGTATATATATACGCTGTTATCTATATACACATAAATAATATTGGAGTGTCTATTTGTAATATTAAAATAACCGCTTTTTGCTAATTGCATATGTATGTATACATGGTACATATACCATAATCACTTTTTTTTACATTTTTTGTCTGTCTGTTTGTTCAGGCTAATCTCTGGAACGGCTGGACTGATTGTGACGGAGCTTTCATTGGTATATAGCTGATGTTACAGGGAGTAACGTAGGCTATGACATGACCAAATACGACTATTTATTATGACTTATGACTATTATGAATCATTAAAGTCCGATTTTATGAAATCTTGCTATAATTTTGTGAAATGTTGACGATTAGCAAGACTCGGGTTCGATTCCCGACGGAGGCGAAGTTTGTGTGACGAACATAGACGTTCGCATTTCTGTGTCTAGGTGTTTATTAAATTTATTCTGGTATGTGTTTAATTTCGTTGACTAACACCCATAACACAAGTAAACAATTTGCTTATATTAGGGATAGATTAATTTGTGTGATTTGTCCAGGGATATTTATTTATAAAGTAGAAAGCGGTTATTTCAATATTACAAACAGATACTCAAATTTTATTAATTTATATAGATGTATAAATTTATCGAAGTACTTTCAAGTAGAATTTCTCCCATGTAATTTAATATACAAAAGAATATACCTACTTGAAATAACAAAGCCGCGGCGATCCCTACAAAAGAATATGAGAAATATCTCTCATAGCAATACGAATCGCAATGCTACTTCAAACATTCTTAGAAATGTGCCGCATTTCGCACATTCTTAACACATGACACTCCTTTTTACTATTTTGTCAAAAGAGATTCCAAAGCATATGAAAAAAGGTATTTTCTTTCTTATTTGCCTCTGTGGTCGAATGGTGTGGGTGTCCAACTTTGATGCGAGAGGTTCCGGATTCGT
The DNA here is from genome assembly GCA_018237365.1 of Caria ino melicerta. Taxonomy (NCBI): domain Eukaryota; kingdom Metazoa; phylum Arthropoda; class Insecta; order Lepidoptera; family Riodinidae; genus Caria; species Caria ino. The sequence continues at coordinate 3,402 of DVZN01000941.1, forward strand.
TAACTTGTTCGAAGTATGAGTTTAGTTTCTCTGAAAAACATAACGTTGCCTGGGATTGGATTGGTGCCCGGTTGGCGACGGACTTGCCACCCGTCACATCATGGACTAATATCGTCTATAGTATGTACCTCTGCCCACCTTTTATGGGTGGATACATGGGCGTGACGATATTTATTTATTTATTTTATTTTTAATTACCTTAAAACTTAGTTGTGACTCGCGACTTCGTTTTAAAAACGAATTAAAAATAACGGGTCTAAACGCGTTGTCAATTTTTTTTTCTGACCACGGCTGGCTACTCGGATTAATCGATTTACGCATTTAATCGAGTAGCTAGTCGTCGGCAAATCGCAACACGTCAACAGCAAGCATTGACGTTATGGCGGTAGGAATGGGTAAGGCGGTGATACCTGGGCGAGCCGCTGAGAAGCTCTACCGCCTAGTAGTTACTTTATATTTTTTACCATTTAGTTTTTACCATGTTTTACCAGCTAGTTTATTTATAAGTTGAAAAAAACTTGTATATTTTCTCTCAACACTCGCTTTGCATCTGAAATATACAAGCTTAAACAAACGCGGACGTCTGCATTGTATTTTCTACATAAAGAAGTTCCTGCTGTTCGCACAAACTAGGAATATGTATAATTAATTGCCTTCATAAAATCCAATTAAAAAATACTTAAAAAATACAATTGAATATCAGAGAATCCATGATTAAAAGCGTTCCGACGTTATAAATTATTCATCCCCGGACAGAGCTGTAAACGCCTATAAAATACGCGGTAATTATCCATTTGTATAAAGAATGTATGTATTACAAAAATAAACTTTACGAGTTTCTGTTTCAAAACATGTTTGATTATCTATATGCTTTGTAATCGCCTCTGTGGTCGAGTGGTGTCGGTGTCCGACTTTGACGCGAGATGTCCCGGGTTCGATTCCCGGGTCGGGCCACTTGTTCTAAATATGAGTTTTTCAATTTTTCTGAAAAACATAACGCACAAATCCAATCCCAGGCGATTGGATTTGGGCCCGATTAGCGACGGACTTGCCACCCGTCACATCATTGGACCTAATATCGTCGACTAATCGTGGGTGCATACTTATATGTACCTCTGCCTAACCTTTCGAGGATACATGGGCGTGACGATATTTATTGAGTATTAATATATAAATTAATAAAATGATTTCAGAGCAAAGAAAGCCGTTTACTGTGTTACCTGAATCAAAATTTGCTGCCTTATATTTATTGGAAGAGACTAATAAAAGGCAAATGGAACGGGCCCGCCACCATCAGGAATGTTATCAACCCGCTGAAACTGTAAATAAAAACCATCGAACTTATAAAAATATTTAATTTCCAACTAACACTTTTTATTATAATCTAACTGTTTTGTGGTTCAAAAAAGATGATATATTATTTAAAAAAAGCTACAGATACGTTACCTGTTTACAAATTGACATTTAAAAGAGACTAATTTTATTTTCTGGTACATATTTATGATTATAGCATGAAAGAAGTGAAATTTGTGCATTTATAATACTTTCGCTTAAAAAATGTTTTTACGGTGGTTGTATAATTATTTTAAACTTTGTAAACACAAGCATGTTAAAATATTTTGATATCTGTCAAAATATTTTAACTTGGTTGAAATATTTTGACAGATGAAACTGGCAAATTACAAGTAAGATATGCCTGTTTTAGTCAAAATTAAGCGCGTGTAACGCATCTAAAGCTTTATACATAGATATCATAGTTCAAAAATTGGCATTTTTCACAAATATTTACTTAACAAAATATTTATAAATATCTAAACAAATATACTTTTCATATTCAGTGCTTATTAAACCCAATTAAGCAAATATTATATATTAATACACGTGCACTATTTCATTTTTAATCGATAAACATTAGAAACGCATTTTGGTCAAACTTATTTCTTTGGTGTAGGTACAATAAAGTTTAAAAAATAAATTAAAAAACATCGGTACAATTTTTTACTAAAAATTAGTTAATCTCTATAAATTAAAATTAAATTAGTGAAATAGTAGGTACAAGTGAACTAATGTCTATAGTGTAGGTATACCAATGTAGACCTACAGATCAGTATTGGTCCAGTAAAATAGAATAGAATCATTAATATAAAAAAAAATTGAAAATGGAGTGAACATACGTAATAAATAGAACCTCCTCATTTTAGAAATCGTTTAAAAAACCCACGACGGTCAATGTGTTTCTTCGGGTTAATTTTAAAGAATTTTAAACGGACTATGTACCTACTGATATTTACTTAAATAATTTTATAAAAATTGCCTTGTATACAATATTTGTTAACTATTTATAATAGGGACTATATTATATAATACTACCTCGTTTATGTATTTGGTCTCGTTACTAATATAAGGAATATTTCAATAATAGGAAGGATTAACTGGCACGAAACATAGTATACAAGGATAAAAGAGAAAAATCAGATTCCGTTTCAATAAGAGCAATTATTTAGGAATTAATTAAGAACAGTGTTATCGAAAATTTTTAATAGTATTTGTTTAGAATACGTTTCTTGAAAAGCATCAATATTCCATACTAAAGTCTAACTAAGGTTTACTAAGGTTTTAGGCTCATTCTACACATATGTGACTGTGCAGCGGCAAGTAATTTTACCAAAGTACATAAATCGTACGCAACTACGATTATTGCTAAGCCATTTGACGCTTACAGCTTCGCGGTCGGTCGCGAGATATTTGATAAGGAAATAATATGATACATCATTACTTACACAACGTATATTTATTTACACACGATATATATGTTATATAGCTTTACATTATGTTAAAACAATAGTTTATACAAACTTATAATCACATACCTACACTAGAGTAGCAGCTACCAAGCGTTTTTACATTTTTATGTTCGCACAATTTTTAAGATCCGATTAAAATTTCACCTTGTTTTATACAATTAGGGTTAAAAATCTATACAAGAAGAAAATACTTTGGTACTGAACAGGGTTAAAGCGATATTTTTCTCTTTTGAAAGTGTTTAAATATTTTCCGCTTGTAACTTGTTAAACGCTACTAAATGCAAGTAAGTAATAAAAAAGATTTTAAATATTTTTTTAATGCGTAAATTGGGCAAGTATTAGCTGCCTATGCAAGTACACTGTCGTTGGTGATTAAAGCATACGTTCTTGTACACTCCGATCCACGATCAGAACTCAAAAGCAGCAAATAGAATGGGAAAGCTCGTGAATATAATGCGTACGTACTAAAGATAGCATCAGAAATGAGGTGACTAGGCAGAGAATCAGAGCTACTGACATTTGCTATATCCAACAACGACTTCTAGAGTGGAAACTACGCTTAGGCAAACGTGGTGTAGGACTACCTGTGACCCGATAGAGTGATGACATACGTAAGATTGCTGGCTCATGGCTGTGTTTGGAAAATGGAAGCAGATAATTGAATATTGTGGCGTGCCATGGCAGAGGCCTAAATACAGCAGTGGAAAATTATAGGCTGATGATGTACGAATAAGTCCTTGGAGCGTGTAAAAAGAGGAGAAAGTCTTTGGTATTACTTTGCACGTAATATTAACACGCAATAGTAACAGCATAAAAGACACCCATTACCGGTACTTGCATACATTTCAATTGTTGCAATTGTGTTTCTGACCTTATTTCGCAGAAAACTTTATGCAAGGTAACATTTTTCGGCAGTTCCTAGTCATTTGTATGACAAAATAAAGCATAACCAATTCAGATCATCGTCTAATTTAACTGCTAATCATAACACTAAAAATCGTTTGGACGATACCAAGCAGCTACTAGCTTCTACTTCCTACCAGTTAGCTTCTCCATTTCAATTCATATCTTGGCACTAGTTTGATTCAAAAAAAAAGAAGAAAAAAAAAGAATTATACATGAGTTAGCATTAAAACTCAGTCGATATGTTTAAAATATTAAATAAATTATTTTTGAATCATTTGACTTTGTTTCCCTGCGGTGTTTTTTTATTAAAAAAACAAACTTTTTAAAAAGTAGGTACGTAGTAAGTACCTTCTTAAAAAATCTCGCATAGTATGTATACGCAACATCAATATAATGCAAATAGCAATACGCAAGATAATAGACAGTTCCCTGTTCCACTGGTACAACAATGTGTCGGTTATTTATAAAATCTACTTAGAAGTTTAAGCGACGAGTTGATCCTTTGATCGTTAATTTGTTTTTGTAACTGTTTAACGGCCGGTTTCAGTGCTCAATCTATCTTTTATTTTGCGTACTGTTGATAGCGCTATCTTCACTTTTTGATATGGAGATATGAGATAGCGCTATATCGACTGTAAGCAAAATCAAGGATACATTGAGTCCTGACACCTGCCGTAAGTCTAAGGCTAAATCGTACCGTTAGAAAAATAATCCCATAAAAGTACTACCCTTTTGATCAAATCAACAGATGATAAAATGCATTCTGCGCCATATATTCAAAACATCTGCACTTGTGAAATTCGTCACAATAAAACTGATCACTGCACTTGTAAACTAAATTGTATGCTTTCAAATAAAAAAACTAGTTAACAAAGAAATATTGTAATATAATAACAATAATAACAAAGTGAAACCAGTATAAGTGTAGTGTTCATTGTCTTATGACGAATATGACATTGTTTCATCAAGCGGCGACGGTAAGCAGCATCAAATATATCTGCAAGTGTGTTCTAGACCTTATTGCTCATGCTCTGTTTAAGGCGGAAAATTGTTCTTTCTGTGATCCATTGGTATTTTTAGCGTCGGCTGCGCTCTGCCGCTTACGATTCAATGCGGCTTGCCTCACCTTGTACCGCCGCCTACTCTTTATTAAATAAACAAATAGCGCGATCGCGACGAGCAGGGACACGATGATGCATCCGCCCAAGATCAGGGTTAATGATGACACGTTTGATCCTGGCTCTCTCGACGTCTGTATCTAAAATCCATTTACAAACAAATTAATGAAAAGGCTAATCAAAGCATATAAAATCAGTGTCTCATTATTTTTCCATCTGAGTTTTCGATCCTTCGGTAACGTATAGGCCTATCGTAACATGCCCTGTGAAACGAATATTTGGTCTAAGTATTATTATTTATAACCTATTATTAAGTATTATTTATAATATTGGAACGCAAAAAAGCGAATTTCAAGAAAGCAGAAGCGGATTTCCTTATGGTAAGAAACTCACGTTGCCTAAAGACACCAAAGGTGGAATTGGTGTGTTGTCAACTAGAGGCCGGGATGTTAGGCCTCGTGCAAAAGTGAGTTTACCTTACCCACCAAACCGGAACACGTCAATGGCAAGCACTGACGTTATGGCGGCATGAATAGGTAAGGCGGTGGTACCATTCTACCCGGGCGAGCCGCTGCGAAGCTCTACCACCTGCCACAATTTAGACGTTTGACACTGCTTTTTTCTATTCCGGAGGGCAGGATAGGCCCAGCACTTGCACATGTGGCCACCACAACACTTCAGCTTTAATACAGCGACGCACCTGTAACGTTTAAGTCGTGAGCTTAAACCATAAAAATATATGTTTTACTCTATGATTTATAAGAAAAATATCGATATAGATATGTCATCAGCCACCTATAAATTGACATTCAAAAGTGATTAATATTATTTTCTGGTAATTGATTACGATTATAGCACGAAAAAGTAAAAATTATGTATTTATAATACTTACGCGCGAAAAAAAATGTTTTTTTACAGTTATTGTATATTTATTTCAAACTTTGAACACACAGGAAGGCACGTTGTATACAAATTGTTGGAATATTTTGACAGATGAAACTGCCAAATTATAAGCGATAGTCTCGTTTTTTTCTAGTCAAAACAAAGCGCGTATAAATATCTAGTCTTTACAAAATATCTTAGATTTTACTTTACTTGGTGTCGTACTGGCAACCTTAGTCAGTAAAATTAAATAAATACTAATTACAGATATTCTCACCCAGCTGAATGACATAACAACCAGCCTGGCGACGAGCGCTGAGGCTACACGTGACGAGGGTTCTAAATGTGCCAAAACAAATGAGTCGCCTCGTGCTAACTGCACGTTTGTAAGGAGCGAGCGACACGAGTGTGCCGGAGCCGTCCGACGTGGACACGCTGGAGAGGATCAGCGACCTACACCTCGTCGACAGCAGATTGACTGATTTGAAATTTGGACACTTTGAGACGAGTTTGTAATTTAAATCTAGTAGTCTAAGATCCGATTGCGAGAGTTGTAGATGCAACTGTTGTTTATCCAAGAACCTTTTTCGTACACTAAAGTTTGGACAAATGTTTTATAACATTTATAACGTTCCTCGTGTTCTATTTTTCCTGTGTAGAAGAGGCCTTTTCAATAAAATACCGATAGCTTTTAATATTTTTATTCCGGTAACAGTTTAGGACAGAATGGGACGATTAGAAAGACAATAAGTATCTGTATGTAAACAAAGTAGCGCAAATGGAAATTACCTTATTACCTTCGTAAATATAACGCAGCCTTCTGACGTCGACACAGTCAAACATGTAAGATTGCAGCATTCATAGATGTTTGCTTTTGGTTTTGGCGCAGACGTTATACCTTTTGTTTGGGGCGTAAAAAATATTATTTTGTCTTCTTTAATTAATTAGATACTAATTAGTTATTTCGCTAAATTGGGCTTAAATGGAATTTTAACAATCATTGTCACTAACTGGTAATATCGAGAAAATACATGGTTCATTATTTTTTCAATTCTTCATTTCTATACATTCTTAAATAGTAGATACTCAAGCAGAAAAACTGCAAAAAGACGGCCTTCGAGATCCTCAAAAACGGCCCAAATTGGTATGGGACCACCTCCTCGGAAATATACTCTGTAAAGCAAAAAATATTTATGAAAATCAGTCTACCATTTTAAAAATCGGTGAACATACATTAATAAATATATTTTTTTTAAATTTTTGGTGAAAATAATCACAGTAAAAACGCTTTAAAAAGCTTCCGAGGCCACTGAGTTGTGAAGCAATGCCTGCAACTTAATATATAGAACCACTCCCCTTTGGAATTTGTTGAAATGCACGAGACGCCACCGAATTTAGTTAAGTCATTTTACTTTGTACACAAATCAGTTACCTAAAAAGCGCGTCCATTTTTTGTTTGATCCTGCCAAAACGCTTGTTATGTTTTACAGTACCCTATCCTAATTTTCCTAATATTCTTCACCTTTCCTGTGATAAGAACAATCGTATTTATGAGATAAAATCCGTCCATCTAGATTCTAGACGAATTATTAAGTTTCGGGTTTGTAATTTTAATGTGTTTAAGTTTATTTTATATTAATCTAATAATGTTTTATACCTAAATAGAAATAAGCAAAATGTCTAGATAAAACAAGTCCGTCCATTATGTTTTAGATATAAGAATTTTATATAAATAAAACATTATAATAACACAGTATTTTATTAATTTCCTGTTTACTTTGGCGTTATATGTTCGAGTTTAGAGGGTAAGGCAGTCATTAATTTCACACGAGACTTAATATCCCGTAAACTTACTATTAACATTTATTTCGTGTGCATTGCACTATTAATATTAAATTTAATGCTAATACTTTATTCCAAGTATAAATTTGTAATTACATACTTGGAATAAGCCGTAGTGGTTGATGATGTAGTGAACAAGTGAATGAAATTGTATATCTTGGTAGTTATCTTTTAGCAGCGATGGAAGGTACTCCGCGGATGTAGAGAGAAGAGTGAATGCTGGGAACAGGGTGAATGGGACGCTGGGTAAGCTACTTCAAAGCGATGTG
>DVZN01000942.1:0-11219 GCA_018237365.1 Caria ino melicerta
CCCTTTTTGCAATTTATGATGGGAAAGAAGGATTTACCTGGAATAAAAAAGTATTCCAAATATTGACCCGGGCTATAAGCTACTACAATATAATATTTGGTAAAAATCCATTCAGTAGTTTTTGAATGAAACGTGTACAGACAGACAAAAAAAAAATTACCATTCTTTTGGATTCTCTATCCTGTACACAATACGTAACAATCATTGTTTTTTAAAACATATTCTACTGTTTTATTACATGTATAAATAATAATCTTAAATTTTTAAATAATATTTTTTTTTTTCAATTATGTTATGTTAGATATGTTATTATATAAACAAGCAATTGTACATTGTTTATAGTATACTAGCGACCCGCCCTGGCTTTGCATGGGTGTAAAACTGATAATAAATATACTACAGAATGTCTTTCACAGATATCATATTAGGAACCTCTATAATTATCAGTGTTTCTCTATTGTTTTATGCATTTAAATTAAATTTGTCTTTGCTCTGAATAAAAGAAAACCTCTGCCAGCTATTTAGAAGCCATAGTGTTAATGACAAATATTGTTTCTTTTAGTGTCGTCTCCATGGGTTACTGTTCTTTGGTGCTTACGATAATCCTATATTGTTCTGAAGCATATTACTTCCGATCAACGGACTGGAACTTCTATGTGGTATTTCCTCTAACGTTAAATGGTGAGTAACAAATACTATTAAATGGTGAGTAACAAATACTATTAAATGGTGAGTAACAAATATTTTGTATATATTAGTTTTTTGTTTATAAACGACGACATGGCAAACCTAGAAAGAGATGGTGAGTTGAGCTAGATTCTCACATGAGAAATTGGACTATTATACTATTATATATACCCTAGAACAGGCTGAGTGGATGAGAAGGGAAGCTTTTGCCCTGAAGTAGGAGAGTACAGGCTCATAAAAAAACTAGTTATGCCTACAAAATAATTACATACCTTATTGTTTACTCAAAGTAGGCACACATTATATTATGATCTAATTTTGTAGTGAAATAAATTGGGATAATTCCTTTTCACCAAAAAATTCTTGGTATTCAAATATTGATTATAATAGCTGTTGCCTGTGGCTTTACACTATTTATTATAATTACAATACTATAAATTATAAAAATATAAAGTAAGATTCAAGACCCCCCCATTATCAGTCCCAAAAAAATTGTACTCTACTCCATTTGACTCCACACTACTCCACTTATCCAAATCCCAAACCACCCTATGCAAACCCTCTCCACCAGCCACTGGCCATCCCTCCCATCAACCCCAATATGTATATTATGTATGTATAGATTACATGCATATTAGCAAGAGAGGTAAATGAACATTCAATTTAAATATTACATTTTAGTTTTTATAGGAGTTCGGGTTCATGTTTGAATGTTTTTTAACTTCATACTAAGAAAAACTTTAAAATTTGATTTGTATGTATGTTTTTTCAGCGATAACACTCATAGCTCTTATATACATACCAATAAAGTTGAAAATCTGGGGAACAATCCCAGGCACATCTGGCATGGTGGAGAGCCCAATTGAAGACGAGAACACCCACATTCTGCGACAAATGGGTAACATGAGGCGGAGGAAGGGGAAAGAAATTAAAAATAAACATGTATGATTGCTGAGTTGCTAATTCACTATTAGGCTGTGTTTGAAATGCACTATTAGGGGCCTTTTACACTAAGACAATTTGTAGTTGAAGAGACAATCCAATTGTATGAAGTGAAAGTATTATTAATATGAAGAGTGAAGGAAAGAGGTACATATTTTACAGTGCATAAAATTGTACCACATAAGATAGTCTGCAAAGTTTTACAAGTGTCCTAATTGTAATACACAACTATCGCCTGTCTTTAATTTTATAAGTCCATTGCTGTCATGTGACTTGTTACATTGAGGTAGGATGAAGTTTGCCAGGAAAACTAGTGTATATATAAATACAGAAATGCATTTTAACACTCAAAAATACAGACATCTTAAAAAATTGCATATACATGTATATTGTATATGACAATGGCAAGTATTCTCTACAAAAGAAAACCTTTTTTCTCTACTCTTCATAATACAGGCTAGATGTAGGAATACAATAAAAATTCACACTAATATTTCTTGGTAGTATCAGTGATATTTTAGTAAACATGCCTACATTACTTAGATGCTTGGAGTGCCTGGCTACTTTAATAGCTGGTCAGTTTGAAATATAGGTTTGAGTGAAGATTAATTACCTACATATAATAAGTATTATAAGTTTTTTAAAGAAATGGAAATAAGATGAACACATTTTTTGACAAATACTGCATGTAGTGTAAATTCCAAACAAAATTTGCCATTTTATGTGTCATTAAAATATCTGTGAAAGATATGCGTTTCAATGCCAATGACTGTTGAGAAAATTTGTAGTCATGAATTTGCATGATATGTGACTAAGCTTTTAAGCTGTTTTACAATTTTATGCTTGATTTTGTGGTATTTGATATTTGAGACGAAAAGTCAGAATGACTTAGCCAGTTCTGTATGGACAAATTTATATATAAAAAAACCTGCTATCTGTAAAGCGGATTGTTGATTATAGTTTTTGGTATGAAATAATTGCCTTAGAGGCATTTTACCTGGAATTACTTTCGAGTCATGGAGATACTAGCACACCTCTGCCTACCTCTTCGGGGATAATAGGCGTGAAAGTACTTTTTTTTAATCTATGGGTTGCCGGTAGCGGAATTTGTTTCTGTATAATTTTATAAAATATTGGTTGTCTGTTAGATCCTTCAAACTGGCCAGTAACTGAAATATAATTAAAGTAGCCAATCACATACAAGCTCCTGTATAGATTTTTTAAATTTCCAGTATTCTCTATAAGCAATTCCTATATTTCTTAAAACTCTTTTTATAATCTGTATTTAGATGACGAAGACTCGATTTCTAATAGACTGCACCTAGATTTAAGACTAAGTCCATAATGGACTGCATTGTTAAGGGACTTTCACATGAGGCCAATAATACAATCTTTTGTATCCTATACTATGCACCCATCCTTATATAATAATGCTTATTTGTTGATAATTGTAGTAATTTTATTGCACAAACTTTAACTTAACTAAACTGAATTTAGATTTGTCTTATAATATTTAGTGACGAGATTAAACTTGAAAACAAACTATTTGATGTTACATTAAAATTTTATTTATGTTCAATACAGTTATGAGATTTAGAAAACATCATATTCAATTTAAGTTTAGTTTAGATGTCTTCAATGGAATTACTACAATTACTAAGATATCTTCCAAATTTGCGTGCTTTTTGTACTTTTATTCTAAAATATAATACATATCACTTAAATAAGATTTTTAATCTAAATTTAAATAGAAAATGCAGCTTTTTGTGGATTGTCTTATTGGCTCAGTGTAAATAGTACAGAGTTCAAATTATTTCTCATATAACTACTAGCCCACTAATTATCACAATATTGTCATTTCAAAAGACTTCCTATTAGAATGAGGTACTTAATTAAAATATATATTTGCAAATTGTTTAATAATATTGTGGGTGTGTTATTTAATACTATTCTCAGAAACAAAAGATATTTAAAAAAGAAACCTAAGAACTGCAAACTTCCACTCTTTTTTTTTTTGGAGTCAGTTAAAAATATATATAAAGCCTTCTTTAAATTCTTCTATATCGACTTACTTTAAAATGTAGTTCTAAATATGTAAGGTTCTAGGTTTAATTTGTATTGATTGAATTAGTAATGTCAAGTTAAGCCTGTGCTTACCTGTCTAAATATTTTTATTATGTTTCAGTCGGTTTTTTTCTAAATTATTGCTTGTGTTCTTATAATACATGAATTACCTAAAATTCCGAAATTAATAAAATAACACACTATTATTTACAGAAAGTCGATCGGTAAGAAGTAACTATGTGCGTTAAGCCTACTAGAATAGGCAAAGCGATGAATATATCTCCAATGCGTAGTGACACCCCCCGCTCTAAGCTTAACCAATTTGCTATGGAATAGTCTTCCAAACAGACCATAGAAATTGAACTACCGGAGATTTAGTTATAAGGAACTTTTTGATCTCTGTACTTTGATAGCGGAATTAAATTCCAATTAGTTTATAAGAACAATTATTAGCTTTTAACGCATTTTAAGAGAAATTCACGGTGTGTTTAGGGTCCAAGGTTATTTATGTTTGTCACCAAAGAAATGTTTGCCGTTTAAGAGACATGTCATATAATCCTAAATGTATGTTATCATAACCTATTCTATATACTGGAAAATCTAGGTAACAGAAGCCAGTATTATAATATAGAAGGCACTCAAAGACTTTAGTTCTTTAAAACATACATTTCAATTTTATTTCAATTGAGAGAAAATAATCTATATACTCCCCATGCTCTCCTCTGCATTCAATAACCTACTACTTGTGTTTTTTATTTTAATTATATAATATCGGCAAAACTTCGGTGTACCACTAGTAGGCCAAATTCGCTTGTACCCGATGCGTGGAAGCCAACAAAACTCCACATCTTTTATGAAACAGATAGTCATTGTGGAAGCGATATACCGGATCTTAATCACTTATTACTCAAAAATATAACTTTGTTGTAATATGTTTTGGAATTCTAAAACGAGTAGTGTCGTCACATCATTCAAATTTACCAAAGGATTTTGTTTGCAAAGTGTAACACCGCAGATTTTGTCGATTGTACCAATAGCGGCATGTCTATAATTTAAGTTTGAATTCAATGGTAATATATATTTAACCTTGTAATTATCGATATAAAGTTGTAAAATTTGTGATTCTAATCCAGAAAGTTTGTATACTTACGTATTATGTATTGATTTCTTTTGTAACATCTTAGAGTATTATTTTTATAGAATGTGTGGGTTACGTTACTTACACAGACCAGCTATAATAATTGCTGAGATATTTAAAAACTGGGAATGTGATAGGCGCTTTGAATCTTGATTCAAAGTATATGTGTTTTGGGTACAGTAAAATTGCACTGAACGAAAGGCATCGATGCCACAAAATACATTTTTAGCATCATTTTAAGTTTCAAATACCTTTTAAATTTGGAGTTACAGGTTGTCAACTGACGCGACTTTTAGGTTAGGCTACAATGGACGTTTCGTATTCTATAAGTCATAGAACTTTTATTATTATGTTACTTCAGCCTATAGCAGTCCACTGCTGGACATTATTCATACACCCTACTCCTGCTTCTTCTTTTCAGCATTTAGAAGTCCGCTGTTGGATATAGGCCTTCTCTATGACTTTTCGTTGCGGCTGGTCTGATGCCGCTTGCATCTATTAGCGGCCCGCCACTTTTACAATGTCATCTGTCGACCATCTTGTAGAGAACTGCCCCACTGTACGCTTGCCAGTACGCGCTCGCCATTAGAGACAGAGATTTCCGCGCCATCGGCCATTGGTTCTACGAGCTACATGCCTCACCCAGCGCCTCTTCAACGATCTAATCCTCTTTGCTATCTGTAATTACGATCTCCTAATTTCGAAGCCAATCCTTTGCCCGTTGAGCCTGTTGAGTTTCCATACACTCAACCTATAAATATTTTAAACAAACCACACGGACTTTAACTAAGTGAAACAATTGAAAACCTACAACATATTTTGTGTCCATTGTTTTTAATTTTACAGTTTTTTTTTCATTTCTGCAGGCTGCAGAGAGCAGAGAGTGTTGCTCGCACTCTATAATTTAACACTCTAAGGACTTAGACTAATGTGTTATTTCAACTTAGCTTGATAGATATATTTAAGTAGTTGGTTAGATATTCCAATTTGTTATAACTGGTGCCAATAAGCTGATTAGTATGGACTTACACCTAAAACTTTTTTCAACACAAAGTAAAAAACATTCTGACATTCAAAATATTTTTGACGTTTTTGAATCTTCTTCTTTTTGACCATACGCCATAAGGGCTTGAATAAAACCATTCAATAATTCTGAGGCAGTAAAACTGCCAAACAACCGACTTCCCGGTCTCGTACATCTCTACAATTTTTATGGGATCGCCTCGGAAGTGTACCCATTTAACTAGAAAAAGAATCTAAAAATCGGTCCAAAATTTGCGGAGTAATCGCGAAACACACAAAAAACATCCAAGCCAATTGAAAACCTCCTCCCTTTGAAGTCGGTTGAAAATTACCCATAATAATATGACCCGTATTGATGACAAAGAATGTTAAATATGAAATGAGTTTTAGGTGATACAATTGCTTCCTAGAATCTTGTTACAATTTTATAAGGTGTGATAGTTGATGTGTGATAGAAGTGTTTTCGCGTGATAGTGAAGAAGTTAAGTGTTTTATGACATATAAAGTGTTTTTTAATCTATATAAACTGAGTTACACAAGTCTTATAAAGTTTTGATTGCGTTGCGTTGACAAATATTGACCAAATAAATATAAATAGAAAGATTTTTTGCCGCAGTGAATTTTTGGTGCGCACAAATTCAATGATGCTACGATAAACGCAGGACGTGATTCAAATAAATCCTAAATCCTGATATCACGACCATTTAGCTCATTGGATTATAAACAACTTCTAACGCTTCTCAGTTGGACATCGCTCCCCAGACAACACCCCTTGCCTGGCTGGGAAGATCTGCCTTTTCCCAATACTATGTGAGGTCATCACCTCCTGTCATAAGTAGAAATACCCTACAAGTGAATATACTAAAACGAAATGGGGATTTCAACTATGTAATCTATTGCAATGAATACCCATTTACTAATCCCAAAGTATACACATTCACATACATACGATATGTATGACGCCAAGTCTCTTACGGCAGAGAGTGTCGAGTGCCACGTGTTCTTCTAAATTCATTACTCTCTTCATACATACAAGTCGGTTTCGGAGACTCTTGACACCACCCTCGGATAATACACGAGTGATTTGGTCATTAAATGTTAACCTAGGTCTTCCCGGGTACCTATAGCCATCCAAACTCGCATTGTATTCCCAAGTATAAGACTTGGAAACCTCAGTTTATATAAAAGTTAATCATGCTATAGGAATAATTTTGTACCGGGTGTATTTTAACTGACAAGTGTTTTTGTGAAAGAGTGTTGCGTGTCTTATGTTATAACATTGTTGAGTATTATTGATCTAATAATTTAGATCATTTCACGGTTTGAATATTCGTAATAGTTACACTTTTAGCTAGATGAATTTTTGAGTGTTGCTATAATTTTAAGTGATTTTTTTTATAAACAAGGGTTTTTTCGCACTTTGCAATTACAGATTGGTGAAATTGTGTCACTGGATTAGCAAGTTAACAAAAACAACTTATTTATGCTTATAGTTATTTTACGTGTAATAAGATCGCATCGTAATTTTTTTTCTGTAAAAGAAAATGCTTTTTACATCTGATTCTTTTATGGCAACCTTCAATTTATTCTTCCAATGTCTTTTTTGAAATGAAAACTCTTTCTTTGCAAGAATATATACGCGATACTTGTTGTACGTGTGTACATGCGTACCTTGTTTCAAATTACTTAATAGTAATAATATATTCTATAAATTTTTGGGGGGCAATATATATTTATATTTTTTGTAGTAGAAGTATGCGAAACTCAGTAATAAGTACGAGGGAATCTTATTTCCGTTAAGAGTTAAAAAAACAACAACACAGGTTTAAATTGCAAATGTGTGAAGAATACAAGGAATTATTTTAAATCTTTAATTTTGGTCAAGTGCCAAAAGATTCTTACATGCAATGGTTTTAATGTTTTAATCTGTAATTGTACTGTAATCATTAATATTTTCAATCATAACGCAGTCATACAATTTATAATTAGACGATTTCTGCCTGTTACTGCGAATGTCAACCATATTCTTCTCTTTTTCTAGTCATTTCGGCGTGTGACCGCAAAAATTATGATTTCGAATATTTTTTAAAACTTTAAATTACTTAATTCAAATTTTGAGTTTATCAAATGAATTCTAAAATTGAGATTTATTTTTCGAATAAGTATAAGATTAAGAAATGTTTGTTTTTATAATGTTTTTTTTTTGTTATGGTAACCATGAAGAAATGCATTAATATTTACGATCTATTATTATTGATGTGTTACTATTATTATGGACACTCTGCAAGTGTATGAAAAAAATAATGACATCCTCGTACTAAACATTCATGGATATCATTAATAGAAATAATTTGTAGACGTAACACATTTATAATAATAAGTAATTAAATATTTATGAGATTTTGATGTTTTACAAAATAATGTGATTCGTAAGTTTGAATATTGGCACTGATTCAAAAAATGTGAAAATAAATAGTCGTAACTGAAATGTATATTTATTAAATCAAAAATCGAATCACCATAATCACAGTCTTTTTGATATATTATGTCAATTATATACAATTTTTCTTGCATACCAATTTATCTGCTGTAATAAAATGGTAACACTGGAATTAAGATAAATGGGACATTACAGCAAAGGTAATTTCAGTATGTTAACCGCGGGTCCTACAGACCAACGCATGTCGCGCGGTTCAATGACTACTGCAACGAACAATTTGACGCAGCCTTAGTCGTACCAACAGCTTACGACCAAGCCATTCGCTGTCGAACTTGCCTCATACGTCACAAGTCTGTGCTACAGTTCGTGGGACAAAGTACAGTATGTGGCTTAAATACATCAGAATAATGCGTAGCCTTAAATAATTCATAAAATTATTGGGAGTTAATACGAATAAAATCACGGGTTTGCGAGTTTACATATATGGAGGAAAATAAATTCGCCTGATCATTATGATGATGCATAATTAATTACTACTACTACTTGAGTTTGTTTTATATTAAAACAAAAATTGTATCCTGTTGCGTCACATTTTAATAGGATATCCCCATATTTTCCAGTGTTACCATAGTATACCTAATAATCAAATAGTAATTTAGCTATAGCAACACTTTAGCGGACGGACCACATTGAATAGTGCCATATCAGTACAGGATTGTTAATGTTTATTAAATACGATTTTAATGATATCATTAGTTTTATTTATCTATGTAACCACTCTTATAAATAGTGATACACCGGTTCGCCCGGTTTGGCACCACCGTCTTACTTTTTCCTGCCGCCTTGTTGTGGTTGTTATTGACGCCGTTTTGGAGGGTAAGTAGGGTAAAAAAATATTCCGGTCTCGGTTGGCAACGCACCATTACCAACTTTGGTTTCTATAAGCTGCGTGAATTGACAAAACAGATATAAAATGCGAATATGATGGGCTGTAGGTAGCCGGGGAGACCTTGGTTGACATTCCATGTCGATCGTATATTATCCTAGGGTGGTATCAAGTCTCCGAAACCAGCGTGTATGTACGTGGAGGAAGCTATGCAAGTATGCAGGAGTTGTAACACTTGGCACTCCATACTCTCAGCCTACCCCATAAGGGAATTGGCGTTGGCTACCGCCTACGAACAACGCAATACCAGGGGTTCCGCAATCGCGTTGCCGACCTTTTAGGAATAAGCTCTTCAAAGTACCCAAGTCATAATGTTACGAAAACATCGCCTCTGATAATTCCACAAAGGTGTAGTACGAGGTAAAAATGCCTACGGAATCGCACAGCAGTTATAGTAAAGAAACGCATTGTTACATTTCTAGTAACGAAGTAATTGCAAAATAGAACATGCTTATCTCATTATTAAGCACATCTCTCTGATTAACATTTCCACAAGCAAACTCACGCAAAAGCTACTGAACGGATTTTTTCCAAATGTGTTGACCTTTTAATCGTGGCCAACACTTAGGTCACCACTCATCACCTTTGTGGTCGAGCGTAGTCGGTGTCAGACTTTGACGCACGAGGTCCCGGCTTAAGCTACTTGTTATAATTTTTTGGTTCCAGCTCAGGAAACTTATTCTTAATTTTTCAAGTTTTTTCTGAAAATAAAACGTCACCTAAGATTGGATTTGTGCCCGATGGCGACAGCCTTGCCACCTGTCTAATGCGATCTAATATCGGATAATCGTGGGTGCGTAAGTATTTCTGCCTGCCTATATGCGTGACATTTTTTAACGCGATAATGTCTTGTAAATGAACGCTGGTCGCATGTAAGAAAAGCGTGATTCATTGTCAGGTTCCGGGAGCAAGCGAGTGCGCGAAACAAGCGATAGATGTACGATATTGTCCTTAAACCAACTTTACAGACAACCATTTGTTTACTGCAGGACTTTTTGTTCCCATTAGTAACTTTAACGACTGTAGAAGTCACGACGACCAGACAGGTAAATAATAAAATTTAATTATTAAATAATAATATTTATTAATATTAAGTTATTAATTAACCATTAAAATATTCACAAAATAATTTATTATATTTTGAATAATTTTGACATAAAATTATCTAAAAAATCTTTACATAAATATGTCTTAAAAACTAGAATAATTATATATACATATAAATCAAATTGGAATGTCAATTTAATCAATGCCTTTAAATTAATGTATCTGAAAGTATTTATGATATACAGGGTGTACATAAAAATAGAGCAGCTGATTAAATGGGCCCTAGTTTAACATTAGAATAACATATCTTGAATGTTATTAATGAGCAAATTCTTAAGAAGAAGAAGATACAGAGGAGTTAATGTTTCTTCTTTTAAGTTCATCGCCTTATCAAAATATTTACGTGTAAATTGTTTACGTAGTGTATTCGCACGCTTTGATGTATGTGGCGCACGTGTTTATGTTGTAATATGTTTTACTAAAAATAAGGAAATATTTTCTAGATTTAAAATTAAAAAAATCAAACAACTAACCTTTTAAAAATGTATAGGTGGCAACTGGCAACGACGAAAGAAAAGAAAGCTTTATACACTTTTATGAATCATATCACATCACACGTTGTATGAAATCATATTCATACCTAGTTCACAATTTTAAAGTACCTAATATGATTATTTTTGTGATCTTGTAAAATTAATAACCATCTTAAAGGACACTTTTGTTTAACGGTAAGGCACTTCGAAACATATTATTAATCACATAACATAGTGTTGCACGCACAAAACTGATAAATATTCTTTGATCCTTGGACATTTAGACATTCGCGAGCTCGTCTTCATATAAGTTTAAGGTAATTCATCCAGAAACCAGAGATTTTAGTCCACTCGCGTCCACCGGTTGAGCAAAAGCAATGCTAATATCCATTGCATACA
>DVZN01000943.1:0-11215 GCA_018237365.1 Caria ino melicerta
CGTGACGTCATTCAACAACGTTCACTCGCTAGCTCAGTCCGCAAGCGTGCTTCTGCGACGTCGTAATCTAAAATGCGAGGGAGCGCGAGTGGTAGGTAGTAGATACGTTGTCTTATGACGTCACGTAAATTTAAAATTTAGGGAAATTCCATTTGTCTACAAAATCAAAATAATTTAGTATTTTGGAAACGAATAAAAACTAATGAGTTTGTATACATAAACATTACTGTAATAAGGGTATTGCGATTTTGCATACATTGTCACAATCTCCATTGTAATATTTTCTCAGTCGCAAAAGAAGAAGTTCACCGGGCTCACTAGTTGCTAACAAAGAAATTTGTAATATAATAAGCAAATATCAATCGTAAAAAATAATTGGCGTGAAGAATGAAGATATGTATGTAATTGTAAAATTGTAAAATCCGGGAACAAGTAACTCCCCCGACTAGGTAACTCCTACCACAAGACGACTCGGCACATTATTATTCATCGTCATACCTGTTCCAGTTTCGCCCGAATTTGTATCTCTGCCTCAAATAGTAACTTAAACCATCTAAAACTCCATAATATACTTATCTTTTTATTGATTATAGAAAATATTTCATATCTCCTAAACCACGCAAACGATTATATTCAAATCAATTTTCGTTTGAAGTTTTTATTGAATACTATATATGTGTCGGTGTCCTACTTTGACGTAAGAGGTCCCGGATTCAATTCCCGGGTCGGGCAACTTGTTCTAAGAATGAGTTTTCAGTTTTTTTAACTGGGATTAGATTTATGCCCGATTGGCGACAGACTTGCCACCCGTCACTTCATGGCATTTAATATCGTCGGCTAATCGTGGGTGCATACCTCTGCCTACTTTTTCGAGGATACATGGGCGTGACGATATTTATTTATTTTATTTTTTACCGCCCAAATTTTCTATAATCCCTTTGTAGTTCAAAGTGAGATACACTTTTTACCACTTTAGAAGAAAATATCGTACAAAGTACTAACATAATCAATAAACTTAGAAATCTGCATACCATTTAGAAAGGCCACTCTAATGACACCTAACATGGCAATGCTCTATCGATTTTTTTTTCATCACCATTTTAATTTCAGAGTGTTACCCTAAAAATATTTTTCAAACATACTATATATCTTTCAAATCTCAAATAAACAGTACTTATAACTCCGAGCAAAACGTCTGTGAAATACGGATGGGCAGATAGGACGTGACGAAATGATCAGGGTTCCGTTTTTTGCCGTTTGGCTACGGCACTCTAAAATTGATTCAGACGACTAAAGATGAGCAGCATCATATTTTGAGATTTTCAGAATGTTTGTCTGTCCGTCTGTACCCTGGCTGCGTTTCACGTTTCAATTAATGAAAACGCGTGTGAAGCGGCGGGCAGCAGCTAGTGAATACCAAATCTTTAAAAGAAAAACTAAATAATTTACGATGAAATGAACAAACATTTGGTAACGAATGGTATGGTGTCTAACATTTGAATACTAATAGCACATGTATATTTCCCACCTATCAACGGTCACATTAAGATATAATGGCGGACGGTCGCCATTTTCCCATGTTTTATAGTTTTACAAGTTATAAAATAATAATTACATATTGTATTCGTTCACATATATTCACATGTCTGTTTTATTTTCGAAAATTTATGTATTTCTTTCTAATGTAATGTTTGTCATTATTGTAAAACTATCTCTTTCTCTTGACTTTGCTTGGTTTTAGAATTTTACGTTCTCACTTACGCTTCAGCCTATCAAACCGCCTCTACACCTGAAAATTTCTTTGTCATAGATCAATAGGAACAATTTTGTATATAAATATTCAACTCTGATTCACTGTAATTTTCGTCAGAATTAATTCACTTATTTAGTCATTTTTTTATAATATTGGAAGGCAAACAAGTAGACGGATTTCCCGATGGTAAAAAATTCAATCCGCCTACAGACACCAAACGTGGTAATGTGGCGTTGCTAAACTGAGGCCGGCATGTTACGCCTCGTGCAAAAGTAAGTTTCCCATCTACCTCACCTTCCAAACCAGAGCACGTCATCGGCAAGCACTGACGTTATGGCGACAGGAATAGTTAAGGTGGTGATACCATTGATCCTGGGCAAGTCGCTGCGTAGCTCTACCACCTAGTCAGACGTCACGGTGTTACCGAAAGTGAGTCTATGCCGCCTGTCCTTGGGAAAAATACCAAGCTTTTTTGCTGCAGTTTTTGCTTTAGACTCGATGTATTGCCCAAAGTTGAGATTGGGTGACAATTCAACTCCGAGGAGTTGCAGGTATTTCAACTACTAAAAGCTAGCTTATAATATTTTTACAGCTTTAAATATGTTTTAGGCTTGAAGTTACTTTGAGCTCTACAAATAAAAAGGTATATACATTTTTTCAATTTTTAAAGTTGCATATCTTTTAGTTTACATTTTTTTAAATATCTACAACGTTATAATAAGCAGAGAACATTCTGCCAAAAACTTCGAAGTCATTTTGACAAAACCCTATTTCAGTTTCTTTCTCCAACGATAACTCATAAACTCATAAACGATTTAATTAGGTTAAGAGGTGATTAATTTTTGGGATCGATCGGTAGAGTTGTTTAAAAAATATTTAAAAAAACGTTTTTTCAAAAATTTTATTTTCACTATTTCTCAAAATCTACCAGTGTGAATCGACTCAAATCATCTTGGAAATGTAAGTTTGCAAAAACCCTATCAAATGACACCAATTTTGTTTCGATCGGGCAAGCCGTTCGGTCAAAAGCAAGGAAGATCGGACAAAATATATGAAGGGTTTACATACATACACGCATGCACGCACGCAGATCAAGACTCACGCAGATTTTTGCGCAGATCAAGACTCTTCTATTTGGTTGGATTGGCTGATAGGGTGGAAGAGAGGTAGAAGCTCGGCCTAGGCGGAACGTGAAAATGAGTCATTCTTTTTCGTGGGTGTATCCGGCATTCGTCGGTTTATAAGACGTTATCGTGTCAATTAGGAACGAATGTTCATTCTTGTATAAATTTGCGGAACAATATCTCATTTCGTATAACCCGTATTATCTCGAAAACGGCTTGACCATAGATCAACGACTTATTTATGATTTCTGGGCTTGACTGATCTAGATAAAATTACGTAAATGATAACTGACAAGCAATATAAAATAACGATTCGAGGTTTTGTTAATTAATTACAAAGTTACCCTTATAAGGAATAAACTCTAATAGTGGCGATAGGTTTGCCACCTATCACATCATAGGGCCTAGTACCTTGGATAATCGTGGGTGTTCTAGTACATCTACTGGATTTACGAGTCGTGGAGATACTAGCACACCTCTGCCTACCCCTTCGGCGTGATAATAGGCGTGAAGGTACTTTTAAATACTTATTATAATTAGCTGAAAGATCTGAAAGTAATACTGTTTGCTGTTTAAAAAGCCGAAAGTTTTATTAAACAGAAAACAGTATAATAACAATTCATTCATCACGTAAATACCGATAGAGTAATTAACACAATTTAGTTTAATTATTCTGAACATATGTTAAAATATTAATGATCAGATTAGCATTTGTGATTCAGTACAAAATTATATACAAACTAGCTGTTGCACGCGGCTTCGCTCGCACAGTTTAGTAACACCTAACAAAAACCTTATATCGGGATAAAAAATAACTTATGTCCTTTCTAAAGGCTAATACTATTTTTATACAAAATTTCATTAAAATCGATTCGGTGGTTTAAGCGTGAAAGCAAAACAAATAAACTTACATCGACATGGTATGTTGTCAAACTAAGGCCAGGATGTTAGGCGGGGAAGGCCTCGAATAAAAGTAAGTTTACCGGCTGCTATAACCTCCTATTTCAATATGTTTAATACAATTGCACTGTTTTACTAGTTTAATTTTAATTTATTTATACACACTAGCCAACCAGTTTTGCTTTTAACAGCATCTTCAGGGCAATACTATTTTTCCTAAACTCTATCTTCCTAACCGGAACACGTCAGCCTTAAGCGTTTACGTTATAGCGGCAGGACATATAGGCTGTGATACCATACCGGGCGAGCCATTGAGAAACTCTACCATATAGTACCATATAGGTCACGGTGTTATTGACAGTAAGCCTATGCTTTTTACGAGCTGCCTGGCAGGAAGGTAGATGGTACATTGTACAAACAAGCTAGGACCAACACGGGGTAAAATTTACATGTACTATTTTATGTCATCACATTTATATTTAGTATTTTAGACAACTGGTTTAAAGTATAATCCAAAAACTCTCGGGTAACCGTACAATAAGCCATTCTGAGCCAGAACTGTCATCTCTCATTAGATAACCGGTGTCATACCTTTTGATCTCAGTGGAATTTAAAATTAACAATATCCTTATTAGACCTTTGTCAAATAATCTTATCGGAGGTGCTTATTGATGTTGATTGAAGATCCTTTGTAACTTTGGTATTTCACAAGAAACCTTGGACTAATTAGCAATTTAATAAACTGCTATTGGTCCACCTATAGAAATTTGAGCACATTAGGACCCTTTGTTGGTCCAGGATCGTTTGCCGAATAGACCATCTGCATTCCTGCCAGACAGCTCGTAAAAGGCGAGCATAAGCTTCTTGTCACTAACACCAACAATACTCTTTCTCTGCTGGCACCACACGGCATACCTTTCCAAAAAAAATTGTACAGTCGACTAAAAATGAGCAGAAAAATATATTGTGAGATTTTCAGAATTTTTGTTTGTCTGTCTGTATCCCGGCCATGATTCACACCGAATCTACTGAACCGATCGTGATGAAATTTGGCTGCAGGAATTTTCCAAAGAAGCTTGTTGGTTAAAAGGTCGGCAACGTATCTGTAAGACTTCTGGTATTGCGGATGTTCGTGGACGGCGGTGATCACTTACCATCGGGTGACCCTCCTACCTGCTTGCCTCCACTTATATAAAAAACAAAAAATCAGCATCACTCACATTTTGATCAGACTGGTAGTTCTTACTTACACTTGTTACCCTTGTCAACTTAAAATTGTCACCCTTATGGGGCCGACCTCTCTATCTTATTATGGAGGCATTTTTGAAAAGTTGTGCCCTCTTTGGGTAAGGGTAAGTAAGTATATATTGGTGTTAATATTAGTCATAGTTATGAGTACCTCCAGATAATATAATTTAGCTTCAAGGTAAATATAAACTGTGACAGATGGACAGACAGCTATAAGTCTTTGTAAAAAGGTTGCACTATTAAGTACACTTTGGGTACAAAGCCTAAAAGCGGTAATACTGACATTTGAGACAGTAAGGCTCTTTTCACAAGCACACGGTTGGTGTGTACAGGACTCCACGCCAATGTTCAATACTCTCTTTCGTCAAGTACTTGGTGGAATTCCATTGTATATATAACAAAGACACACACTTGTACTTATCCACAAATAACTTTTAATGATTATTTAGAGCTAACCGGTTTCGCTTT
Organism: Caria ino melicerta; assembly: GCA_018237365.1. NCBI lineage: Eukaryota > Metazoa > Arthropoda > Insecta > Lepidoptera > Riodinidae > Caria > Caria ino. Next base: position 5,494 of record DVZN01000943.1, read on the forward strand.
TTGCAGCATTAAAGAGGCTATTTATATAGTAAATGTATAAGTAGCGCTAAAAATGCTGTAAAAAGCGAAACTGGTTGGCTTAAAATAAAAAAGTTATTTGTGGAAAAAAGTTACAAGTGTGTTAGTTGAATTTATAGCCATTTGCTGGCTCGGCCTTTACTTTGCTTTTTGACTTTTTGGGCGAGCAGAGTGCTCGGCCAAAGTCAGAGTGCTGCATTATTTCGGGGCTTAAACGGCCCGCACCAAGCGTCTACTGCGAGACTAAACCTCGGCTTGGGGCAGAGATGTGACTTAAATTATTTATGGGATCGTTTTGGTCCGAGGCCATTATCGTAGCGGCGGGCCGAAATAGGAACATTATCGACGATTTAATTATAGTCGAATCAAAAAGATTTGTCAATGTGTGATGCTGTGTGGCATGTACCCGATTTACACACGGTTGCCCGGCGCGTGTCGCGAGCGTTGAGACTTGAGAGGATGCCGCAGTAGTATTTAGCCACAAATACGTATCCAATAGGCCGCACTTCTACTAGTGAAATCAAATCATCAACTTCAATTTAGTTAAAGGCTAAGAAAATTGTACCACTTCCTGTGATATAAGCGAACTGTTAAATACGGGGTATTGAAAATTGGTTTAACAAAATTAATTTTATTAGGACACTGGGAAAACACCATTTTTAAGAGTGGCTAGCTTACGATCCACTGACAACTAACTTTAACACTCTAACGGAGTATTAATCCCCTCTGCTAGGGGAGCAGACGTGGTGCTGATGTCAGCATCAACCTTACATATTTAGATGTATAACAGAACAAATGACGAATATGCCCGGGTGACACACGTGCACGGCACGGTCACCGTGCTTTGTGAAAGCTGTCTTACAAAGACAGCTTTTACATGTCAGTTTTACACGTCACGGTAACTGCCCGTGCCGCGAATGCATGCATGTGGAAAGGCCCTAAGGTGAAAAGTCACCCTTCAGGGCGGAACCCCTAGACGTGTATTCATAGCTATTCTACACGAAATTTTAATTACACTCAAATTTATCTCATAACAAAATTTACTGCTTTTTGTGTACAAATTTATGTTTATCTAGTTTCATAAATCTCAAAAAGATCTCATTACTTAAGTGTTTTTTCATTCGAGTTTTTCTTATTTCGCTTTCACGTTATGATTCACTTTTTTAGTTTGTTAGAAAAACGCTTTTATTTTTTGTATGTGAACAGTATTTCAGTTTAACCGATATTAAATTGCCTAACTAAATAAATAAAATTTAAGTAACTGTAATATTAAATTAATAGTTTTTTATTAGTATATGTGACAGTTTTTACAAAACAAGAAACGAGAAGCCAATTTTTAGTTTGTCTGTTTCGAATAGATATATGTATTTTGAAGAAAGCTTGAGCAATTTTGATGACAGTTTTACTGATAGACAGCTGAAGTCACATAAGTTACTTTTATTTTAGGATAAAAAAACTGGACAAAAATTAAATATATTTTTTTTGTAGCAGAAAGAAAGCGTACGAGCGAGTGGGCCACCTGATGGGAAGTGGTCAGCACTGCCCATGGACATTTACAACACAGGGATTACTCACAATGCGATGCCGGCTCAAAACCTTTAATCTTTCAAATAGCTACCTCGAACAAGACCGCATCAGTAGAGTTGTGTGCATGTTCGCAGTCGTATTCTTCAAAACGTGTACACTATTATCGTAATGCACTTTAGAGAGTGAAATAGCTCTTAATCTTACTTCTAAACGGCTTAAGATCCGAAACCGTGTTGCTTTCCTGCCAGGCAGCATGTAAAAGGCGAGCCACTAATACCATAACCTCTGAAAATACGAGTATAGTAGAATTTCATAGCGGCTTGCCCGCATTGGTATAACTGCCTTGCCAATTCTTGACACCATAACGTTATTGTTCGCACTTGACGTGTTCCAGTTTGGAGAGTAAGGTAGCCGGTTAACTTATTTTTGCCATAGACCTAACATCCCGGCTTTAGGTTGGCAACGCGCCATTACCATCTTTGGTACCTACCTATAGACGCGGTGAATATCTTACCATAAGGGAATTCGTCTGCTTCTTTACCTTGGAATATTATGAAAAAATTAGTTCATGCTAATTGGTTTCTAAAACCTGGTTTTGCCACATTTTTTCATTCTAGTTAGGGTTAGAAACAGTGACAGTTTACGGTATGTATGATCAATCTAATTAATCTTAAGTTAAAAGTTTTTAATAATAAATTTAATGGACAAATTCAAAAGATTTTAGGTTCTATCTATTAAAAAATATTTTTAATTATTTTAGAAGTATTTTTATTTTATTTTTCTGAGCATTCCTTAATAGAATATTATCTTCTAATATTTAAATTACATCAATATGGATTCTTTCTAATACTGTCACATTTAATCATTCTCAATTTCCTTATTAAATAAATAAATAAATATCGTCATATCCATTATCCCCAAAAACGTAGGCCAAATACTAGTTAGTCGATGATTTTAGGTCACATGATGTGATAGGTGGCTAGTCATCGCCAAAAATTTTTTAAAAACGTCAACTGGCCGAGCGGTAAGCGTACTTGCCTTAGCACGTCCACGAATAGCAAGGCTCGGGTTCGATTCGGGGCGGGCGTTTGTGTGATAAACATACACGTCCGCATTTCTAGGTCTAAATGTTTATTAAACTTATTCTAATTTTTATATATGTATTTCTATGTATAATATCGTTGACTAACACATATAATAAGTTGCTTACTTTGGGGTTAGATGAATATGTGCGATTGTCCAGGAATATTTCTTTCTTTATAAATCAACAAACCAGAAAATGCAAAGAATTAAAAGCAGTGCATTTAAATAATACAAAAACATTAGATTTTTATTGTTGAATATTATTTTTGTTCTGTGAAGTAATTCATAGAGAGATCTTCCACAGAGCCGCCTTTGTAGACGAGAAACAAGAGCAGGCGGCATTTTTATCGTGCGAGGTATCATTAACACAGCGCTTACAATTCGAGTCTCCATTTCTATTCATTTTAAAGTACCTTTTGAAACTTATTGAGCTTCAAAGTCATTTTTCTTATTTTTAACCAACTTAAAATAAGGTGGTCCTATGTTCGACGGTATTTTATTTAGGCGTGTTGGCCTGATTTCTCCGCCAATCGTGAACTGATTTTCAAATTTGTTTATATTGATTTTTTTGTCCGCACCTATTTTGATCAAATTTTGCAACTACCTATATTTTAGTTCAAATTTAAGATGTGAACAAGACGAAATTCGCTGGGACAGCTAGTTATAAATAAATCAATGTCGTAATCGACAGTACGCCTATGCTCGCCTTTTACGAGCTGCCTGGCAGGAAGACAGATAGTCTATTTTATAAAAGGGTCTGGGCCAACAAGGTAATATGTAGTTGCAGGTTAATAATATTTATTAATATATAAATACGTAAAGCACAAATTTTGGATTCCTTTTTACAAAAATTGCGCGGACGGAGGGGAATAAAGTTTGGCACACTTATAGTTCTTATGTAGGAGAAGTGGAGAACGCTAATATTTTTCAATAATAATACTTATAAAGTACAGTAAATCAATAAATAAAACTATACACACACTATTATGCATTTGACAAGTATCTGTTACACGCATATTGTTCGTCAGTGTCAAGTAGAGTTCGTTCATTGGATGGTTTAAGTTTTAAGCAAACAATGAAAAAAAAATACAAAAAATCTGTGGTTATAGTAGTATATACTTATAATAAAAAAAATTGAAAATTACATATTAATAATTTATATTCATTTTTTTATAATTTAAATTTATCATAGTCGAATTTTGACAACAGGGCGGCCACTAGTTCTTTTAATTTTCACAAAATATTGCCTGACGCTACTATAATATAATAAAAGGCCTGTTGAAATTTAGTATATTTGATTATTTCTTTGATTTCCCCAAAGTGTTGCATGTTTTTTAATATTACAGCAACATCTGTAAGCGTTACGTTGATAACTCGTGATTCACAAATAATCCTGAAATGGCCTCGCATTAAAATCCAATCATGCGCTCATCATCCACAATGGATGTAGCATCAGCAATCTATTAACTAATTGTACCAATTTCTAATGGCCTGCGTCGCGTGATTGGTTTGGAACCTATCTATTATTCATTACCTATACAAATATATCAGGAACTAACATTTTTTTCCCGTTACGATAATAACGGGTCAAAACACATTAAAAACTTACTTGTTTTTATATCTCGACGTTTCGATCCTGTTACAAGGACCATGGTCACGAGAGGACTGATGCTGCGAACTTCCTCCGTCTGCCAAATCGGGAACGATTTTATCTACCCCCAACTGTTTTTTATTAATATTGCCCCAAAACACACTACTAACAGTATCCACACTTTTTAACTTTTCCTGTTTATGAGTAATCTTACAAATCACTGGGTTCCACGCAGATGATAACTTATAACCATCCTCTCGATTGAAATTAGGATGTTTCCTTATTTCAATTGCTTCCCGTACAATGCGAGGAAGATGGTGGTGCTCTGTTGAGAGGACCTGTGGTGAATGTAATTCAATCCAATCACTAATATTAATTCAATCACTATTTTAAATAATCGAAACGAAAAGATATGAAAACAAGAAAGTTTTAAACGTGTTTTGACCCGTTATTGTCATAACTGTTTAATAATGGAACGCGTTAGTTTAAAATCTAGAAATTTATTACTTATGTATCCAAATACCATCCAGTAGGTACTTAAATAAAATTTCATAAATTATAACTAATGAACCTGGTCATATAAGCGTTCAAACAAAAAAACGCATCAAAGTATGTTGACTCATTTAGAAATTAGGATGTCAAAGACAGAAAGACACACAGATACGCCAAACTTATGACACCTCTCTGTATGCGTAAGGAGTTAAAATTATACGTCCATTAATTTTAGTAACTGTAAGCTTACAATTATTTAAAAACTATGTTGAGTTTACGTATATCCAATTCTTCTTAGTCGTGTCCTCATGGCTGAGGGTCGTGACCATCAGGAGTGATGCCTGCTACAAATGAACGCCACTCGGATCTGTTTTCGGCCAATCGTACAGTAGGCTGGATATTTACACCCGTGACGGTCTTAATCACACCGGCCCAGCGCGTAGGTATTCTGCCTCTGCTGCGTCTTCCAGTCATGTATCCCAATAATATTAACTTTTCTAGGTTATAAAATTATATATCCAATTAGTGGTCTTTACTTGTAAGTATGTTTATGTATATCGAATAAGTAAACTTGGTCTTTAATTGTATGAACGTAGACAATGATGAATTGAACTTTCACTGTTCGTTTTGTAAACACTTGTCCCACGATTATTTGTTTTGTCTCGTAAATGCAAACAAATCTTTCTTGTCTGCTTTCAAATAGCAGTGGCATCCGTTACTCTAAGACCCCAAGGTAGCTATAGCAAAAGCCGTCTTTATCACCTTTCATAATCTTTGCGTGTTAGTAGAAAAACGTTCATAAGCATCGTTTTTAAGGTGGTGGAGGTGGTGGTGGTGGAGGTGGTTGCGGTGGAGGTGGTGGTGGTGACGGTGGAGGTGGTGGTGGTGGAGGAGGTGGAGGTGGAGGTGATGGGGAGGTTAGTGACTAACCTCCCCACCAACCTCGCAACCACCATTTGCTCCCACTCCCTGCTCCATTTGTAGACTACTTGTTATCGCGTTTCATTTTGG
>DVZN01000944.1:0-11214 GCA_018237365.1 Caria ino melicerta
TCGTGTTTGTGACACTATAACTCGAGAATGGCTGGACCAATTTTTAAGATTTTTGTATTTTCTGATCTGTCTTCATCTTTGTCTGTCTGTCTTCACCTTTACTTTTTTTTAAGTACGTCTATAAAATTTGCACACAATAAAAAATATGTATGTTTTATATTTGTCACTGAACTCCAGGTATAATTTTCATTTTGGTCTGGAGAAATTTAAGAACGTGCATAATCTATTTTTTTTAGTTTTATATTTATCTGTATATAATATAAAACAAAGTCGTGTTTGTGACACTATAACTCGAGAATGGCTGGACCAATTTTTAAGATTTTTGTATTTTCTGATCTGTCTTCATCGGGATTAGGAAGTATTAAATTATGATATTCATCCATAAGTCATTAAAAATATACAGTAGTTTTTATCTCAAATATTGACGGGATGTTGGCGGGATAAAGTTCGCCGGGATAGCTATTCGTTTAATAAAGGTCATTCGCATGTTAGCTTGTTCACTAATCGTAAAATGCATAGAATAGTGAAATTAATACGTTTTCGCAGAACGAAGCATACTCGCCGTCGCGGCCGCTGACGCCGCCGGGCGTGGTGCCGCTGGCGGACATCGCGCTGCCGTCGAACCTGCAAGAAATCTTGGCCACCATCAAGCAGCGGTCGGAGCCCTCGAGTACGGACGTCGACATGCGTTCAATGCCTTTACCATAAACACATTTGATCTTCATAATATAGTTTAATTTAAAATATAATAGGGTAAGTAAAGATAATTATGAAATAAATTTTAAAATCACATTGCGTTGCAATTGTATAGTTACATAATATATTGTATTCTTTTTTTATTTCTATGTGTATAGACCGTGTACTATAGAGTAGACAAAGAATTTGGCAATGCTAAGCATATTGTGTACTGAAATTGGTAAATAATTGTTGCAATAATTGTCTTAGGTTGATATGTAAGTTATTCGTATACATTTTTATAGTATATTCTTGCACTTTTTAGCGTAACGTGAATGGATTAGATTAATTGTGACAAGGATGTATGTATATAATTAGTAGACATTAGTCTATTAAATTTAATTGTATTGTACAAAGTAAATAAAAATATTAGACAAAGAAACTTTAAAATTGTGTCTTGGTATGAAATAAAGACTTAAATTGGAATGAATTTTTATTTACAAATTACATTTCATCATCAAACAATGATTTCATTGATTTTAATTTCGTTTTTTTCATCGGTGATAAATTCCTTTTGCCCAATGATTGGAAGTTTCTAAAAATTTCATCTTTTGCAATGGGATTTTTGCTTAATTTTTTCTGCATGGCCATTATCTTCGTCTCCATTAACTTTCTCCTTGGAATGTGTCTCAACGAGAACTCCCAATCTCCAGTAAAACTCAAATCCAATAAAATAGGTATCATGTGATTTATATTTAGGTTTTTCTTTGAACCCGGTGCCCATTCTAAATATCTATCGAGTGGCAATTTTGCCATTTTGATTCCATCTCTTTTGGCTTTGGCCAGTGATAGAGGTTCATTATTCATCTGAAAAAAAGGTTTATAACTTAACAACATAACTCTAAAATATGTGGTGTATCGGTACGACTGTCGCCTGTTAAGACCGCTAGCCGCTTAGGTCCCGGGTTCAAATCGCAGGTCGGGCAACTATTCTTAAAATGTTTTTCAGATTATTCTGAGTAAGCATGACATTGCCCGGGATAGGAATGTGGCCGAACTGGCGATAGTTTTGCCACCTATCACATCATGGGCCCTTGTACCTTGGCTAATCGTGAGTGTTCTAGTATATACTGGACTTACGAGTCGCGGAGATACTAGCACACCTCTGCCTACCTCTTCGAGGATAATACGCGTGAAGGTACTACTACTAAAATTAATAATCATTTCCATTTCCTCATTTATAATAAGGAAGCAAAGTAGCAGAAACTTCTGATGAAGTATCGTCACTTGTAGTAACCGCAGATTTTACCCTCGTGTTAAATTTATCGGCTGTTATATTCTTCAGAAGGATACACAATTGTCAAACATATGTCTATATACAATATTGTCAGGACAGGACAGGCTCGGTCGCCCGGTGGGCGTTATTATTAATCCGGTTAAAGAAAGTGCACGACACTGCTCGCTGATCGCTAATTCAAAGTGTACGAGGCAGCCGAGACCAGGCGTGCTGCACTCAAATGGCTTCAATGTTTTAAATGATAAATTAGGTGTAAGAAACGTGTCGAACCAGTGGGTGTCGCGTTTGCTCACGGCGGTCAAGAAGATACGACTGACAGTGTTTGAAACACACAAACACAATCCTCAGTAATTCTTAAGTCAAAATTGTCACTGTAGGTCTAACCCACTTACTTGGATTATTATATATTCTCTGGACAATTCACACATATATAACCCCAAAGTAAGCAAATTATTTTTCTTGTGAGATGGGTGTTAACTGTTAGTCAACGATGTTATACATATATAAATATACTAGAATAAATTTAATAAACAGCTAGACCCAGAAATATGAACGTCTATGTTGATCCCACAAACATCCATCCCTGTGGGGAATTGAACCCGAGCCTCGATATTAATGTGGTGGTGGGTTTATATAACGTGGTTAGGCTACAAGTAACAACGCTGACCACTAAGCTAGCATTAGTATACGTACGCCAGAAATGTAGAAACAACTCAAAAACAGACGTTTTCGGGTGTATCAGCCCCAGAAAGCTAAATTCGGTTGATTGGAAATGTGATACTCATGACTACATTTTTTTTGCAAGGATTCAAAGAAAATAACTATTTTTTATGAAGAAAGTAACAGTGATCACAGAATACCACATATTACAATAATTCAAAAGAGAATCGGCCTAATGCGAAGGTTGTTTCTCTTTTAAATTTGTCAGTGTACCACATTCGTTGCAACTTGCACTTTATGCACAACTATGGTAAAAAATATTGCCGCATCCACAGTACTCGCTGTACCAAAAATTTGTTTGGGGGAAAGCAGTTTAGCTCCAAGGACGAAAATACATATAGTAAAGACAGGCGTATTTTTGAGAGTGAACAAATCACATTTTGTGGAAATCAAAGGCATAAATAACAAAGGCATCATTAGGCATGGTAGGTACATGATACAATGATTGAAGATTAAATAAACATTTACCTTATCAACCATACAGCCTACAATATATACAGCATCATGATCATAAGCTGTCAGTTCTTCACGGCAATGTGGTGTTAAATATACCAATTGTTTTTTGGGGAATATATCTAGATAACTTTCTGTGTGTATGTTTAATGGGAACCATGGCTCGTCCAAAGATGGTATGTTCTTTTTCAGCTGCTTCATAAATTCACCTTCCAAATTTACGTTACATAAATGTATATTAAATGGTGTTTTATGCAACCGGTTGTCTCCAAATACAAATGTCATTTGCTTTGCGGCATTGGTTATTTCTCTAAAAACCATGTGTTCTTCGTAGGAACAATCTATGACTGTTTGTTGTCCATAGGATAAAGCTTGAAGAGCTCTGAAATAAAAATATAATGATTTAAATCAAACCTATGTACAAATTAGTCATTCTCTATGTTTTCTATGTATCATGTATATGTATATAATTATCCTATCATAAAAATATTTCTTTACATCACTGTTTCATTTAAACGGTAAGTATGGAATCATTATAACTGTAAAGTGTTATTACAATGATACCTAGTACTTCTTCTAAAAATATATTAAGCATCTATCTGCCTCAATTATTTTATGATAGAAAATAGTAACAATAAGAAAACTATAACTTTACCTATAATTATCAAAATTATTTATTGACTGATCACGGATGCGAAGGAACAGTGATTGATGTTTGATGCCATACAGAAGGTCATCAGGGTACTCCTTACTTTCTTCAGGTTCTGAGTTTTCTAATTTCAATCTCCGAGCTTCTTTTTTCGCCTAAAAGATGATACACATATACACCCTTTAGCTGACCACTGCTGGACATAGTATTGAGTGGTCACTAATATTTTTACCTATGTGCTAGGTGATAATAATAATACATACTCTACATAAATATATCACCATAAAACAACAACAGACCTAATAATATTCAATTTTTACTTATTTGCATAAAACTACTTAATATGTCGTATTTTTGAGTTTGTAACATTATTTTATATTTTAAGCTTTGAATATTGACAGATTTGATTTTTAAACATAATAAAATGACGTATGAAATCATTAATTTATGCAAATGAATAAACATTGAAAACTATCAGATACGTCATTGTTCTGACAATTATATTGGCCGTTAAAATTATCAAAAATACCCTTTTAATATTTAAGTATAAAATTTAAAAAAATCATCAACCAAGTCATTAATGCAGACTTCTAAAAATGTCGTACAATGGGCAGATTTGGCTCCGACAGGCTTTGTGTGATGAACATTATTAGATGTCTGCACTTTTGGGTCATATAATTAATTAAAACACATCCTACAAGCAAGTAAATTATTCGTGAACCAAGTTTTGTATGTAGTTTTGCTAGGAGTTGATTACTGAATGTCAAAAAAATAATTAAAAACAGCTACTTACTAAGTTATAACTGAGTTTTATAAAAAACCGTTAGGGGTTTACCCCTGATGTTAGCTTTCCATAAATATATAACTGCCATACTTTATTCCTATACTGTATACTTGTATCCACTGTAGGTAGGCATCGAAATAACACATGAAACTAACATTTTGTCTTCAGTAATGTCATGTTAATTTTTAGACATTTCTTGCCATCAGTGGAGCTGTCCACCTATCTGCTAGCTAAAGTATAAATGAAACAATTCATATATACTAGATACTCTCTGCCTATTCCACAAAGGAATTGGTATGAAGTATGAATATGTACGCTAGGGAAGTTTTTAGTGATCTTATTCCATCAGGGGATCTGTCTGTCTCCTACCTATCATATAGTATAAAAAGGCAAGTAGATCACATGTTTGGCAAAATTTTCTTCTTGGTATACTTAACATACATCTTCATAGAATCTTATGACATCAAGAAACCTATGAAGGCCTATTTTAGGTAAGCTATAAATGCTGATACTATCATTTATTAGTTGGTATTTTCTTGTCCATTTTTCTTAAGATAATATCATAATGGAAAGATGTGATTTTTTTTACATATGAACTAGACACATCAAAATATCTACCTAAAAAACCTAGTAAACATACTTTAAAATTTTCTTTCTTTTTTTCAATTTTCCATAAAAATGTTAGATAATTTGATCTTTGGCTTCTACTATTGAGTTCCATCAACCGTCTCCACTGTTCTGTTTTTAAACTTTCTGGAGCAAGTCTGCCATCCTGTCTCATTACTTCCACTTCAAGCATTAACACTCGTAATTTCTTCTCTTGGTCTTTATTACCTTCGCATAAAGCACTCACAATTTTATCTGAAATAGTTTATTATAGGTTAATTGTTTTTACTAATAAAATCTATTAATTAGTTATTTAATATCCTGTCAACAAAATAATCTGAAGTCGAAAATGGCCTTGAAGACAGAAATTCAGCACTACAGTAGATATTAAAGATCTCACTGCAATTGGTTTAAAAAAATAAGTACTTTAGCTTTCAGAAAGCTAATATATACATATATATCTTCACGCCAAGTCCCTTACGGGGTAGACAGAGAGTATGGAATGCCAAGTGTCACGACCCCAGCATTCTTGCCTAGCTTCCTCTATATTCGTTATCTTTTATCTGTCTATATAAATAAAAATGTATGTATGCTCATAACTTCAAAACAACTGCATCAAATTTATTAATTTTTATTATTTTGTTTATAAATATAGTCACGTGCATAATATCCTCAAAAGAGTAGGCAAAGGTAATACAAGTATACACCCACGATTAGCCAACGATATTGGATCCCATGATGTGACAGATGATACCACCACTGTCAGTATTACAACCACTGAACGCCCGCATTATGAGCGCCGGCATCAATCTCAATTCTAAAGATAGTTTCATCATAATTATTCTATCTCTCCTAAATGTAATTGATTTTGTTAAAACAAATTTTTGTTTAAAGTTTTTATTTAATTCTAACCACAATTTTTTTCATAATTTTTTCCTCCATAGTTTAAAAGTCAAAGGGGAGGACACATTTTTTACCACTTTAAGATCGAATATCTCACAAAGCACTGATATGTCAAAAAAATTTCTTAGAAACCTCCACACCATTTAGACCAATCTAATGACACCTCACACCGCTAAATTCCATCTATTTTTTTTTGCACTGATTATGATATGGAGTGCTACCATTAAAAAAAATTTTCAAAATCATATTAGATCATTTTGTAGCGGTTTAAAGACCAATATAGATATACACCTATCCAAATTTCAACTATACAGTGCCCATAGTCTCCGAGTAAAATGACTGTGACATAGCGACAGATAGGATATGCTAAAATAAGTGTTTTGTTTTTGCAATTTGGCTATGAAATTATAATAATAGTCCCTCATTATTATTTTTGAAATTGGTGAAATCACATTGCCCCAGACAGTGGTCAGAAGCCATCATAAAAAAAGTATTTAAATATATTTGTGACATTTTGCTCATAGCAAGTAATTACATTTTTTTTGTTTATGTTTTGGTTCATTTAGTAGCATTAGGATGTACAGCTTTAGAAGTTTGTAATAAATCAAAACAAACAGATTCTTAATGCGGTAATTCTGCTGCGTGTCTCCTAAACTAATTTTAAGCTATTTGTATCTTAATTCACCTAGGTAACAATAAAAAGAGACGGAACATATTTAGCTATGTTAAGTTAGTAAGCACCTACAACCTTTCGAAGATTTTAAACATTATATTCTGAGGTATAATCTAAATGTTTATACAATTTGGAGCATACTAATTTGACAGCACTAAACTTCTCTCATCTCTTTCTTTTTCTGTAAGTTGAAGGTAACAATAGCTTAAAAATAGTTTAGACAGTGTAAAGCAGAATCAGCACCAATGTGTAAATAAAAGGAGTGTTAAAGTAAAAGAGCCGTTTGAAATTAAATAAACCTGGAATTTCCAGATGAAGTATATCATACAGGGATGTTTGATTTTTGTTACAGGAAAAAATATATAATCTAACATGCCTACATCCAACCCGTGTTAAGAAATAGAATGAACCTCTTTTTTGAGATGGAAAGGTGAACATACATGGTTAAGTTGAAGGCGAAACATAATAGAGACATCACGCTTAACTAAGCTTTTATGCTTTAAGCTAATCCAAGCTTAAAAAACCAAGGTTTTATAGATTTCATTATGTATATCTCCATAGAACTTGCTTATTTGCAATTTACATACACTCAATGAGTTTGACCAAGTTGGTAAGAGTTACCAGTTAGGGAAAGAAATAAGTACCAAAATACAATCAAGTAAATTGCAATCTTAGAAGCGTAACAAAGATACTTCAAATATCATAAGTGCCAAAGGCACCACGACTTTATTTCGAAGCACCTGAAAATTAAGGTTATAAATTCACAAATCTCTTTACCAGAATCATCTTCAACTTGAGATGCACTCAAACGAATATTTTCTGTATAATGTCTTTTAGTCACTGTACTGCGAATAAAATTATTGTGAGTTCGAGTTAAAAATGTCCGTAAGCATTGCATATTTGCTTAAAATTATAAAATTACTGATGAAATCAAACAACTATTATTTTAAGTAATTGTGCAATAACTAATTTTAAATGAGCGCAATAAATGTTTTTAGATAGTTCAATCCAATCAATTCAATTATAAAAATTAACTTTTTTGAGTCACAAAAATTGTAATGTTTACAATTTATTTACAATTTTTTCCTTTTTCTTTCCTTCTTAAATTATTCCTTTCAGGGAAAGGCAAAGGATCTCAGTTCATACAGCCTAGCCTGCAGTTTCATTATTTTCTTCATATTATAGTATTTTTCATTCGTATTCTTCAAACCTTCATATTAACATAGTCCTTGTGCTATGTCATTGTAAGTCATCACAATCAATCTATATTGGTGCCAAGCAAGGAGGTGGCAAGCTGATCTAAGCTTTTCGAGGGATTTTTGAGTTACTAGTCCTTGTGTCGTCATGGACACTCACAATGTGAGTGATATGAGAAAAACGGCAGACTAAGCTCCTGATTTTACCAAATCATGCAATAACTTGATGCAAATAAATATGAAATTAATATTAAACTTGACAAATGGTAATTGCTAACGCACATGCCAAGAATGAAAGAAAAAAAATGAAAAGAAGTTATAATCATCCGATAAAGTATAACCTCATTTCTGACAATTTCTGAATTCTATCTTAAACTAAAAATCCCAGACTACTGACCAGAGTGTTCAGTGTTATATAAATATTCAATAGGTTATAGGTACACAAATTAGGGAATTAAGAAACAAAGCACCGGGCAGGTAGGTTATCCTATTAATATATGTAAATGTCTAATGCTTGAAAAATGATCAAATCCTCGAAATTATAAAACTGTTTTGTATATTAAGCATTCATTCAAGGGTTTCTAATTGGAAAATTGTGGCCGCCGACAGGTATGTCGTTCTAGGAGGGTATATTTTATATATGTCAACATCAAATCGTCATTTGCATATTACAGTCCACTGCTGGACGAAAGGCCTCTCCTAGTAAGAGGTGTTTCCTGTAGTAGAGTTGGTAGTCAAGACGCTGGGCATGCGGATTGATGACTGCAGTGTATGTTTCTTACGGACTGTGTTGTCTCTGGGAAGTGCTGCGGCCCACTTCCCGGAAGTGCAGTTCGTGAGCTTTAAGATATCTACAAGGTGATGCGATACTACTCTACCTTATGGTTAATCATCTAATATGGATTGTATGTTACTATTTGATTTCATTTCTAAACAAAAAAACAAATTTAAGAAATAATTTGTATATTTAAGGAACCTAGCAATCATGACTGCAATACTACGTCGCTCAGTTATAAACGCGACCGTGTATTCTGCTGCTGCATTGAGACTTGCATCGACTCAACCTGAGAAGAAAGTTTTCTTTGATGTCACTGCAGATGGCGAAGCACTTGGCCGAATAGTCATGAAACTTAATAATGAGGAAGTTCCTAAAACAGCTGAAAATTTCAGAGCTTTGTGTACTGGAGAAAAAGGTTTTGGGTACAAAGGCTCCTCTTTTCATAGAATTATTCCTAACTTTATGTGCCAAGGTGGTGACTTCACTAACCATAATGGTACTGGAGGCAAATCTATTTATGGTAGAACTTTCCAAGATGAAAACTTTAAATTGAAGCATACTGGACCTGGTATTTTGTCTATGGCTAATGCAGGCCCTAACACCAATGGATCTCAGTTCTTTATTACAACTGCGGCCACACCTTGGTTAGATAAGAAACATGTTGTTTTTGGTTCTGTAGTAGAAGGTATGGATGTTGTTTCCAAAATGGAAAGTCTAGGGTCAAAGAGTGGAAAGACTAGCAAGAAAGTCCAAATATCAGATTGTGGTGAGTTACAGTAATGTTGAAGAATTGTAATATATGTAGATATGTAGTATAACTTTGTGTATTATTTGTAACATCTTCATATACCTACCCCTCAACTTCATGTTTTTAGTATAAATGACTGTCAAACAAGGCTGGAAATACCAGTATTTATGGGAACTAATACCAATGATCTTAAGCGGTGCCGGTAGCAGACGTAGTACCCCTGTACCACCAGTACCGGTACAATTTTTAAATAAGTACTGGTACTATACAGGTACTAATCAAATACTTCAAAATCAGAGTGAGAAATCAGATTTAGTGAAAAAGATGACAAAAATAATTTCATCACTAACCTGGACGACATCAACGCATATTGTCATATATTGTGTAATTAAATGTTGAGGGACCAGTTGTATTTTTTATACCTACTGATTGAAAATGAGTAAAAGTGTGTATGTGTTTTGATTTATTTATACAATATGCTAATTAAATAATGCAAAATCTAAATTATGTACCAGTACTTTTAAGGTGGAGTGCCGGTTCCCATCTACAACTGGTACACAGGTACCGAAATGAAAAGAACCTATAAGGACCAGTACATTACCACTTCCAAGCCTTGCTGTCAAAATATGGTAGAATATTAAGAATTAGACTCATGTAATATTTAAGTAGTTATATCACATGCCTTATTCGGTATATGACAGATTCTGTATATGTAGTTGTATTCATTAATAAAATTTTCAAATATTTTTTCAACTATATAATTAATTATTCAAATGCAGTAAACTGCAAAAAACTGACTTCAAGGTCACATACATTCTTCAATTTTCTATGGGATACTTTCAAACCAAACAGATGGGTATTCAAAACAGTCTATAAATTTGTAGAGTGCTAGGATAATAGAAATAAAAATCCTGTCTTGGTCTAGGCTTTTTTTGCAGAATAGATCATCTGTCTACTTGGCAGTCAGCTTGCAAGAGGCGAGCATAAGTATACTCTCACAAACACCTTTAAATAAGTGATAGTTTTATGTGGGCTTTCCTGGATTAGTACCACTACTTTACCTATTCTTGCCACCATCACATCAGACAAAAATTTTCTGAAATGGTTAAGAACCACTGATTTAGAATATTGGAATTTAATTGGAAGATTCCTGATATTATTAATGAGGATAAATCTGTCTGGCATGTTTATCCTAATATATGAGTTTGAATTAATTATTTTGTAAGATATAATTATTACTGCTTAGCTATTATTGTATAAAACGATATTACATTTTTATAAGAATTTGAGACATTGAAGTTATAACTTAACTTTTATAATTGATTGAAATTTAAGATAGTTAAGTAGTAACTCTTAAATTTCAACTAATCATGATTGAAAATTCCAATTTACTCAGATTTTTTAAATAATATTGGAAGCAAACAGACAGATTTACTGATGGTAAAAAATTCACCCCGCCTATAGACAACAAAGGTGCATTTGCAATAGTGCATTGTCAACCTAAGGCTGGGATGCTAGGCCTTGTGCAAAAGTAAGTTTACCAGCTATCTTACCCTCCAAACCGGAACACGTCAACGGCAAGCACTGACATTATGGCGGCAGGAATAGTAAATGGTGTTTTTTTTCAAATTTCATCCAGGTGAGCCACGGGGAAGCTTTGCCACTTAGACATCCCAATGTTAGTGAAAGTAAGCCTATGCTCTCCTTTTACGAGCTGCCTGGTAGGCAACTG
>DVZN01000945.1:0-11211 GCA_018237365.1 Caria ino melicerta
ACCTTGGCTAATCGTGGGTGTTCTAGTATATCTACTAGACTTACGAGTCGTGGAGATACTAGTACACCTCTGCCTACCCCTTCGAGGATAATAGGCGTGAAGGTACTATTTGTTACCTTAGATTCAGTTGTAGTGATGCCAATAATGCCGATCTTCCTGCTGTTCTTATTTATTATGATATGGGGTTGGTATAAACCATCCATTGCTGGTTCTTTGCTGGTATCAATGTTTGCTACCAGTACTGGATCTTTCAGGGCTTTGAGATAAGGTACTAAACCTTCTATTCCATCATCAAAGTCGTGGTTTCCAAGTGCCTAAAACACAAACATATGGCTTATAGATCAAGGATGAGTGTGGTTGACGAGGTTCCAGGTTTAATTCCTGGGCCGGGCAAATTGATTGAGTTTTTTCACTTTATCTGAAAAAGCATAACTTTGCCTGGAATTGGATTTGTGCCCAATACGACGACGAACTTGCCATCTGACACATCATAGGATCTAATATCGTCGGCTAATCGTGTGTGCAAACTAGTAAGTATGTATTTCTGCCTATTGGTGTTCTGCTGTTATCGACTTAACTATCAGCGCCAATGAGGCATTATAAAAATATTCTAGAAAAAAAACTAACATGCGCATCATTTGGTAACAAATTAATGAACTTCTGTGTGATATTCCACTTCAGTAGGGTGTACCAATATGTCCCTTGGAAAGCGTCTCCAGCGTTCAACAGCAATGCTTCAGGTTCCTCTTCCAATAGGGTGTGGATCTCTTGGTACAGCCTCGCAAACCCTCCCACACACAATGAGTCGTTTGTAAGACATACTGGAAACTTTAGCGAAGTTTCTTCAAATCTGAAATGAATTATTTTGTGTTGATCAAAGCTTTTCATCGAACGTCACAGCAAAAAGTACAATCTTTTTTATGGCAAATAGCTTAATGTAATAACCCTGAATTCACCTGATGAAAAGTGGCAAGGTCTAAGGTGATGGCACACTAAGCTAGAACAAGCCTATTCACTCTTGCTTTGAATAATTCCAGGATATATTGTTCGGGAAGAATCGACTTAAGAAGAGAATTCCAGTCCTTTGCAGTAGACAACTAAATACCGTCTCCTGATATTTAGACACACACGCAAGCTCGCACAGCGAGGGAGTGAGAGTGTTAGGTCTAATGTGCAATCGTACCGACAGTTTGTTCTCAATCCCTACACATCAAACTAGTATATAACAGTATCAAACACTCTCATTATGTATTTATGACTGTCTGTATGTCTGTCTATCTGTCAATCAATCTGTATATTTTATGTATGTACTATTGTTAATCTATGCGACTATTTATCTAATCTGTCTATCTATTTTTCCGTCTATCTGTCTATCTATTTATATATATGTCTAACTATATGTATGTCTATATATCTATATTTATATCTGTTTATCATTCTAAATGACGGACAAATATAGAAATAAAAAATAAAACTCATGAAACCTTTTGATCGGCTATCGTGGGTGAAGTCAAGGGTATAGAAATAAATTTAATACACGCTTAAACCCAAAAACGTAATAATGTATCCACAGCATAAAACAAAATGTAATGTGACAGGTTTTGAATAATACAAAATAAACAAAACCTGGCATTGAATTTTTTTATTTATTTCATTTTCTCTCGAGATCAAAATGGCACACCATAATTGCGCAAGTAACGCCATCTATATCACTTCCTAATCTTTACATAGTATAAAATGAAGTCTTTAAGCGTCTGTTAAAAAGAAGGAAATTGTTTGTAAATGCCCGATCAACCTATCAAAATATGTCAAAAAATATATATTAAAAATGCCTTCCTGGGTTTACAAAGCTTGAAATAGTATTATTACACAGGTTATAGTAGGATTCATTTTTTCTAAGCCTATATAAATAATCACACAGATATAAAAACTTGAAGAGGAGAAATATTAGATCTAAGATTAAGACTATTTTTTAATTTATCTTATTTTAATTAATGAGTTTGACATTTGCAATTTTTTTATTATCACCTTGATCTTTAATTGTTTAGTTAGCTTGACATTTAAATTTATTTATTTATTATGTAGACGTTCTTAATTTTGATTATTCAGCCTGATTTTTATTTAAAATAAAATCTAACATATTTGCCTATGACATAATAAATTTGTCCACGTTTTTTAAGACTGTGACTAATTCACATTTATTTTTCAATAGCGAGTCATGGTTGTTTACTTGAAATGCGTTATTACCCGATTGTTAGAAGAAGAGGTTTTGTTTTTCGAGAGTATGTAGGTGTGTCTGTTTGTATGTATGCGGTGCTATCTTGACGGCTTAAGACCAGAATATCCAAACTCAATACGCTTGCGTGCTAAAATGACGTCTAGCATGCTGACGAGTATGAAGCGTTGCGCTCGGAGCGCTTTTTTCTTAATATTAGATAATACATATGGTTTTCAATATAATCAAATATCATCACGCCCATATATATCCTTGAAAATGTAAGCAGAGTAACATACTAGTAGTCTAAAGGGTAGGCACAGGTACATACTAATATGCACCCACGATTAGCCCTGATATTAGCTCCCATCCCCATGTGACAGTTAGTTCGTCGCCTATCGGGTACAAATCTAATCCTAGGCATCGTTATGTTTTTCAGAAAAATTGAAAAATTCTTACTTAGAACAACTTGCCCGACCCGGGAATCGAACCCGGGGCCTCTCGAGTTCATTTAAAAAATGTAAGCGTTAAGTGCTATACCTACATATTTTTTGATATTTTTTGTGACCGATAGACTTCAAATAAAACTTAAAAAATAATTAAAAATTGACTGTTTTCGTGATTGTTTTGGTCGAATGAAGTTATCGTATTTTAAGGCGCTAAATAAACTATAACTAACTATACCATATATTTTAGATCAAATTGAAGCATATTAGAAGGTTTAAAATTGTACCAAAAATGGGTGATTTCGGATATTCTGGCCTTAAGGATTTTAACGTATAATGTATACCTTAGTCTAGATTACACAAGTGATACTTACGAAGACTTTAAAATTGTACCAAAAATGGGTGATTTCGGATATTCTGGCCTTAAGGATTTTAACTTATGATGTATACCTTAGTCTAGATTACACAAGTAATACTGAAGAATTTCAAAAAATAAAAAGTGAATTTTATACATCATATTGTATTATTTTTTATCTACCAAACCCATCAAGTGGGGTATTAATTAAAAAATTAATAGAAGCAGGTGTTATTTTGAGGAAATCTTTAATTACACAAAAATATTTTATTTATTATGTGTGTTAAAAACAGTTTACAACATCCGCTTCCGGGAAAAATCAGAAACTATTAAACGAGCGATTCTTGTATATATTTAATCGGGGTCTCGGAAACGGCTCCAACGATTTTCATGAAATTTAGTCTGCAGAAGTTATCGAGGAACAAAAATCGATTTAGGTACGTTCCATTTTTAGAAAATATCGTTTTGTCCGTATTTTTATGCAATGAAAATTTCGTTAATATTTACGATGTTGGAGTAGCCCAGTTTGTAAGACGGACAGCTACAAAACCGGAAGACACCAGTTCGAATCCCGAGTGTATTTTGAGTTCCTTTTTTTGGAAGAAAAACAGAACACTAAATACACAATGTTTTTACAGCTCAGCTTTTATTTTCAAGATTTCTCAAAATCCACCAGTGTGAATCATCTTGAACTATGTTGGAAATCTAAGTTCGAAGGAAACCTATCGAATCAATGGCCTCTGTGGTGTAACGGTACGGCTCTCGCCTGTTAAGACCGCTAGTCCAGTCTCGGGTTCAATTCCCAGGTCGGGCAACTTTTCTTTAAAATGTTTTTCAGATTATTCTGAGTAAGCATGACATTACCCGGGACTGGAATGTGCCCGAAGAGGCGATAGGCTTGCCACCTATCACATCATGGGCCCTAGTATCTTGGCTAATCGAGGGTGTATTAGTATATCTACTGCACTTACAAGTTGTGTAGATACTAGAACACCTCTGCCTACTTCTTCGTGGATAACAGGCGTGAAGGTACTTCTTTAATATTAAAAAGTGACAGATAGAACATTTGACATCTGATTAAATTATGGACGGGAGGAAGTTCGCTGGGTCAGCTTGTAAATATGTTTGGGCAATTATAATAATAAAGAGAGTAGAGCACCCTCACGCCTATTATCCCTGAAGGGGTAGGCAGGGGTGTGCTAGTATCTCCACGACGAGTAGATATACTAGAACACCCACGATTAGTTAAGGTACTAGGGCCTATGATGTGATAGGTGGCAAGCCTATCGCCTCTTCGGGTACATTCCAATCCCAGGCGATGTCAGGCTTATGTATTTTTACTGCCGCGGGCGTATGAATAATTTAGCCTTTAGACATATCAAATGCAAGAATAGAGACAGAATATATAAACACACAGTGGATAGATATCGCAGTAGAACACAACCGCACCGTCTTTACCGAACCACACCAACTTCAAATTGTAATTGGTGTGCTAACTTTGAAATTGGTGTGGTCTTCTTCAGGTAAGGTTTAGCGGCGACTGCATGCGATCGATTTATTTGAAAGCTACGATAACAGTAATTGGACGTTTGTTACTAGTTTGGGCATCGTGCAACATTGCACCATACTGCATAGAGAAAGATGAAAAGACATTTTTGTTATTATTTTTATACAAATTCATCAATTTTACACAATTTTTCAGGTGTATCAATTTTTTATCAATTTTACAGAATTTGATGATTATTTAACAAAACATACGAAAATGGTTGACCTTTATTCGTTAATTCTTTAATCGTTATTGAAATGACACACGTGACGCGGCGGAAGTAAGTGTAGCCGTAGATATAATGCGACAAACATGAATCCCGTACCGACGCCAAGCCCACGCCCCTTATCGCATTTATAAATTAGAATAAACAAACCGTGTTTTCCATTACGATCTAGATTACGATACTTAATCACAGCGTGTAAATTCATATGCACGTGTTCGATTTAAGTGATTTATTCGGGAGACTCTTCTTTTCGGCTTATATTTGTCCGCTCTTGAGAATTGGCCTCCGTGAGTTGCCATCGCGGCTGGTCGGATACTGCTGCATCCATCAACCCTGTTCCCGCACTCGTAACAACTCTCACAAGTCACCATCGGAAGTAAACTTGCGGGACTTGATAATAAAATTTATTTTGTGATTCTACGGTGATATGACCTTACACACAATGAGGCTGTGTAACCTCTCGTGTTGCAAATAACCATTGGCGGAGATGATCACTTACCATCAGGTGAATCAACTGTCCATTTGCCCCCTTTCGTATAACAAAATGTTTATTTTACACTCGCATTAAAGTACTTAAAATTTTAAGCTATTTCCGCCCACGAGTCAGTTTCAAACTTTTTAAGCTTAATTTACATGATTACGCTGTTTATGTAGAGTGATCACATGCATTTTCCATAACCATAAAATAAATAATAATATATGAAAAACACGTAAATTTCCTATTATAGAAATTTCACAGTAACCTAGATCCCGAACAACAAATCCAGGGCGTGTTATCTTGTGCAAATAATTTGGCACGCCGCAAGAGGTTCCATGGAAATGGCCGTGCCACGATATTAATATTTTATTATCACTTGTATAAACATGATCGATAACGTCAGGTGTCTCCGCGGCAAGGAATATGTAGGTCAAATGCCGCACCTGTCTCTCGTGTCTCACGGGTAGGACTACCACGCGCCAAACAATCCAGGAAAGGCGTCATGAATTAGTTCAACGAAGGATCTCTCAGGCATCAATTATGCTGTAATGTTAAATTTTAACTGTTTTTAAATAAGATAGTCAGAGAGAAAAAGTAAAAACTCCAAATATTTTAGAATTCACTTCAATTCAAGTTATTAATTATTCAGTGATAATATATCTAGTTAATTGAACAATTCAAAGATGGTAGAATGTCTATCTAAAACTGAACAATGTCCTTAAATGACCACTATATTTTCCACCTACTGACAACTCTGTCATTTATTTCTTTATTGGTTTTATTTTTGGGAGATGATGTGATCATTCAACAAAATAACAGTACTTGTCAATATATTCAACTTGGTGCTCTTTAATTTCTGTGGCTTTCATTTTTAAGTTAGTCGGTACTCATTAGCTTTGTCTACATTATGTTCATTTTAGACTCACTTTTGTGCTTTCAGTATTTCTGCCGTCCACTGCTGAACGTAGACCTCTCCCAATGCGCGCCACTTTGCGTGGCATCCAGTTCTTCCCATCCAGCTACCACCTGCTACCTTAACCAAGTCATCAGTCCAGCGAGTTGCTGGGCGACCCGAATCACATTGCCATGCAGTACATTGTCTCCGCTCCAATATCATAGAGTTTGTATCATCTCCTCAAGCTTATTTGGACTTTCTTCCAATAGGATAAGGTCGTCTGTCAATTTAAGGTGATTTAATTTCTTCTCGTCTATATTGAGTCCTACATATTCCCAATCAAGATTGCAGAAGACTTTTCTAAGACTGCTAAAATAGCTTCATGGGTAAATGGGTCGCCCTGTCTGACTCCTCAGTTGATTTTGAATTTTTTTCCCAAAAACTTTATATATTATATATTATGTATTTTACTTACTTTATGTACTTTATATATTATAGTTTTGATGATATTTCTATATGTTGCCTTCCTCGCCTTCCTAAACTTTCGCATATCGGCTTATGGCTAATGCAGTCGAATACTTTTGCATTTATATTATTGAACTCAATAGACTTCTCAATTATCTGTTTAAGTGTGTAGATGTAGTCTGTATAATCTATACTTTTTTTTTTTAGTACCTACCGTCAATTTAGTTAATGTTAAGGACAAATAATCAAAATTAGAAAATGTTTGAATAATAATAAATATATAAAATATAGCCCTGAAGATGCTGTGAAAGGCGGAACCGGTTGCCTCATAATATATTTATTAAAAATTGTTTTTGTGGAAAAGTACAAGTGTGTGTTTTTGATAAATATAATATGTAGTCTGTAGTTAAACAGTTCCATCTAAAAACGACCTGTTTCATTGGTTGACTTTAGTCAAGAAGACCTAGGATGATCCTTGCAAATATTTTATAAATATTTGACACTAGACTTATGGGTTGATAGGTCTCGATGTTATTTCTTTGCATCTTTTTTTGTATAGTAGAGCTATACATATAGTAAGTTTCCCATTGTGCTGGTTCATACCCACGAATAAAAATTGCGTTAAACATTTTAGTAAGTCTTGGTAATTATTCAAAAATATCTTATAGTAACTATAAAATATTGAGACATTAATTGCAAAGATGCAATTTGATACAGAAAATAGAACTATAAATATTTAATTATGGAGTAAAAAGTAACTCAGTTCTAATAATTTATAATTCATGGATACATAAAACACACATTTTACATAAATAAACATACATTTTAATAAATGTATAAATGTTCACGCATATTACATAATGGTACATAATGATTATACTCATCTCTGATACCTATAAATATACATATAAAAATCAATAATATTCGTTTACGTACTTATACATACGATATTATATACTGTGTAAAATTGCAACTTGTAAATTTAATGATATATAATATTTGTTTGTATTAAAATTATTTACGAATATGATGGTATGTTGGTTTTGTCCCGGATGATGCCACGAGTTGGTCACCGTGCAGTCGATTAGTTGTCACCGACAGAACGTATACTGACGCTGCATATTTTTTACTGAACAAACAAGGACACATTAATGCACGTACCTAAGGCGCGGCTAATTATTATTGAAGCGATAAATTAGGGTTCACTCATCAAGTCACTCATTTGTTTGTGTGAACAGAACGTGGATACTTCCCGTCGAATTACAAATAAGGACATACTTACACGATTAGCTGCCCTCGCCGTGCGTAAAACATAAACTTTAGTAGCTTTAGTGCTGAATGAGATTTAGCTATTTTAAGCGTACATACACATATCTTCACACCAAGTCCCTTACCAGGTAGGCAGAGAGTATGGAGTGTCAAGTGTTACGACTCCTGCGTACTTGTCTGGCTACCTCCATATTCATTTTTATGGTAAATTAAATATTTTCGCGATTGTTTGTTATGTACGAGCCTACATACCCAATTTCCTCAATATCGATTTAGGTGTTCTTGAGTTATAATGGTATGCAGGGAATATGTAACGTACTAAATATTCAAATTATTTATAAATATATCAGTGAGTTGTAAAATGAAAACGTAATTTGAGAAAAAGTCGAATCCAAAGAGAGCTTTTACAAATTCATGCAGTAGTTCTATTAGATGGATGTATACATGTACAAACGAATCATGTGCACGTTCTATTTATTTCAGATCGCCATTCATGAGTTTCAGCTGTAATGTCATATTTAACATTTACAACATCCTATCAAAGGTTGAAGGGTGGGTGGAAGTCGATTAAAAATCCACATGCATTCATTGCCAAAACATGTATTTCTCACCCGGAACAGATAGTATATACCTTATGGTTATGATAACGGCTATCACATCAGTATACCTACTAATTACGTGATCCCTCGCAATGTACGATTCAAATGTTTTATCATGATCTGTATCACGAGTGACGAGCTATTTCACAACAACTCGATCGTACTTGGCAATATTAGACAATTTGTACGTTGATGAGGTCTTATGGATATCGACACTGATATCGACATTTCCAGGTAAATATTCACAACAGCAATACAAAGATATTATACTCATGAGTAGGTTAATAAATTCAAATACAATATGTAACTAATTAAAGCACATGAATTTTAAAAATCGTAATTAAATTTTAGATAGCAGATTTGTTTAAGAGCAAAATGTTTAATGGCAGGATAAAAAATATTTAATCATATCGCTGTAGGTTATGATTTAGGTGCCTAAATACAATATTTTATCAAAAGACTTTCAATTGTGTAAAAGGATAATTAATATTCAAATAAGCATACAAATACAAACGTCTACATTGGTGTTAGTAGGAGGGAAACTGTTATTAGCATACACCCTTAGGCTAATTTATTTTGAAAAATGAATTATGATCCCACTCAAAAACAAATGAACAAATGCATGAAAATCTGTTAAAGGCCCATGCGAAGGCGAATATGCAGGCGAAGTCGCGGAAAACAAAATTATTTATAAGTGACTAAGAAAATTCTTGGAAAACTATAGCAAGAAGATAAAAAGTCTTGAAAGCAAATTATCTAAGCACCAAAGCAAATTTATAACAAAGCATAAATAATTTCGGCCGAAACTCTTTATCTACCTACTATCTCTGTAAAGTCAACATACCATTAGTTTCAATCAAAACGCCATTTTATTTCTGTTATAAGACATTTTAAAGACATGGCCATTTGGATATCTGAACATTTAAAATTATATAAATACTCGTACATTTAACATCAGTTTATGTGTAATCTTCTTTTGTCCTGACCCCATAATGCCAGACGAGTCAACGCACAGCCTAAGCCGGTGATCTCAATGACATCGCATTCATCTCAATAAATATGGAGGAAGCTAGGCAAGTATGTAGGAGTATCTCACTCGATACACTCTGCTTACCTAAGAAAGTCTAAGGGACTTGGCGTGAAGATATGTATGTATGTATGTATTTATTTCCTCCCGATTATCGTAGAGGAATCACTTTTTATCGCAGATAATGATACGATTTAAAAACCCTTCGTTGTGGTGCCTATCAAGTAAAGTAATACTTTCTTTAAATAGTGTTATGCCTGTCGTTGGCTGTTGAAACCATGACACGTGTAAAACTATTAAAAAATATATATTTTGTTCGACAAATAAGTACGTAGCTACTTTATTTCCTTACTGCTTACGATTTAACTTTACACGACAGGTTAAGTGGTATCAACAAATGGTGGAGCTTTTTATGAAATACAGGACAAGAAGTTTTGGTTAGTTTTTGTCATATCCCGAACGGATATTTACGTCTAGACTAGAGGTTAAGAATATCAGCACACATACATAGAAGACCTTACACCGTCTGAGATAACGTAAATGTTGGTCGTCTACAAGAAGCCTATATATACATAACCCTCGTCTGCTTATTCACTGTCTCATACTATAGACAGCCTCGCGTAACATAACGCTATTTTCGCAGTTATGTTCTGGCCGTGAAACATCAAACTTGCTAAATTATATATCGCCTCCATATTGAAATATTAATAACCAACAATTATTCCACGCTTTCTATGCCAAAGCTAATCACTTTATAAAAATACAACCTGTTTGTAAGTATTTCAAAATGTGACAAGTCTAAGACAGTTGGGTATATAATTAAATATAGCCGGTAAATATGTACTTCCATATACAAAAACATGGCGAACGTAACACAAATGTGTTCCAAACTTATTGATAACAGCACAATATTTCGATAAAAAGTTGCAGCGTAATGTTGGATCAAATCCATTCGCTTTCTTAATCCTTAATTTTATTTATTAATATTAATTAATTAATTAATTATAAGATATATGCCAAAGTAACTTTATCGCCTCCTATTTATAAGCTTGATGCCTATAATTAATTAATTTACCTATTGGTCTGACAAAAGTTCCTATGGTGTTTTCTAAGCTGGAGCTAACAGGATTTTTGGATTTTTTATCTGATCGCTTGTTCCGAAAGCCCATTCGCATTCCCACTTTTCGTGCAACCCCTATTATGCCGTCCAGCTCCTCGTCAACATTTTCCGGGGTCTCCCGGGGGAAATCTACTTTTCAACTCCAGTTGGAGTCCACGCGTCATGTCTAGCTTGGGACACTGTTGAACAAAGTTCCACCATGAGGCTTCGTTCGCGCTTGAATCTAAAATGTATGGTGTCTATACAACAGCGATATTTACACAAAATTTTCATTTTTCTTGTCTTATTATTAATTATGTTATTACTTAGAACCGATCAACCTAATCGCTCGAACACTAACACCGACTGGCAGAGTAACATCTAATCACCCTATGGCTGCGCACCAACATCAAAAATGTTTAAGGGCCCGTTCGGGAGGTGGGCAGTGGCGCCTCTTGGAGACAACACAGTCCGTAACAAATAGAACCGCGGTCACCAATCGGTTGTGACTATAGCCAAATTTGTGGTCTCAGGCGACAGCTAGTGTTCCAATATTAATCGTCGTTCCAATATTAATAGACCAACTGACTG
>DVZN01000946.1:0-11209 GCA_018237365.1 Caria ino melicerta
ACTGTCAATGTGTAAAATTGGTTATTATTATTTGTAAACGCTGTTGGTTTCTTGGAATAAATAAATAAATAAATAAATAAAATCTTGAGAATATGGCTTGTTAAATTAAACCGGAAAATGGCTTGAGAATAAATGTGAGAGAAATTATCAATCCTTCGGGTCCCTCTGAGGACGAGGGCCCTAGCCACTGGCCCCGTGTATGGTAAATATGGTACCGTACCGGTTATATTGTGCAAAATTATAAGTGCCATTTTAAAATAAACTATGTCCACAAAAAATACATAATAAAATAATTGCGTATTTTTAGAGAAATAAAAGGCTCGAGGAAAAACCTGGGAAATAATTTATATGTATGTACGGAAATAATTAGGAAATATTTTTTTCTAAACGAGAACTCGTTGAAAATAGCCGTAGTTAAAAACTTGTTGAAGTTTTCGTTTCGTCTCCTTTTGATTGAATGGTATACATATTTATTAAGCGTTACATAATACGAGTTGGTGTATTCCGCGTAATTCGTTGGAAACATTTCATGGGTTTTATATTTTGAATGGAACCCTATTTTTTCCCAAGTAACGTAACGTAACTAAAGCTAACTTTCAGTGAAGGTTTTATCAGAATCGGTCCAGCCGTTCCAATGACTATGTGAAATACATGGTGGTATTTCCAAATGAGTACAACTTAGGCACCGAAGAAAAAGAAGAATACACAAAAGAAATAAATAAACGTTTTTCTTAAATCTGGCGTAATGGGTGTTAATGAGCGGCTATGATTATTTGCCATCAGGTGACCCAGCCATCTATTTATCTCCTCTCATACATATAAATAATTATATAACTTATTTAGGCAAGTATGTAAGAGTCGTGATACTTTGCATTCCCTACTCTCTACCTACCACGTAAGAGTCTCGGCGTGAAGATATTTATGTATGTGTATCACTTATTTAAGGTTTACGGTATTCTTGACGGTAAATCTGTGTTTGCCTGGTAAGTAGGCAGTTGGTGGCTTTGACGCCCGATGTCCCAGGTCAATTTCTTGAATTATTCCAGTTCATTTGAAAAACATTACGTTTCTTTGGATTGTCATCTTGCTACCTGTCACATCATAGGACTTAATACGAGTATCGTCGATTAATAGTGGGTGCAAAGTATGTACCTCAAACTACCACATCAGGGATATATGCGTGAGGATATTTATATATTTTTAGCTTTAAATTAAATCAAACATGATTTAAATTGCAGTAAAATTAAAAAAATGTGCCAGGTACCGTTAAGGTTTCACCAACCAAAAAAAACAACTTTTAAACTTATTGTCACTAATTTAACTACATTAAAAATAACACTGGACATAGAGTCAAAAAACCTTACAAACCATATACCAGTATTTTCCTGAAACTCTATACATTGTAGGCCTCTAAAGTCCATCCATATTTATGACTATTTAATTACATGCATTACACAAAGTCCTAATTCTGTTTCAATTAGACAACATTACTAATGCATAAAGAATAGCGTCCACGTCGACCGCAACTCCTTATCCCTCAAGAAGAGGCTCCCTTATAAAGGAACGGTGGTCTTGTCTTTGTTTATTTAACCTGTTTGACACCCTTGTCCACTAAGTGTTGATTGCTTGTAAACACAAGTCTCTTTAACGTTTACTTTCAGCAAATTTGTATTTGATTAAGGCAAAGCTCCTAAAAAGTTTCCAAGTTTACGCAAACAGAAACCTGCGTCATAAGTTTATTGTGCGATTCGAGTCGTATGCGTGGTGGGAATTGATAAGGCACGTTTGAACCTTTTCGTCTATTGCTTGAAATTTATTACTGTTTTGGGTTTTTATTGTTCCGTTTTACGGCCTCCTCGTATATAAATTGCAGAGATAGAAGTTGAATATCGCGATTGCTATCAATTTATCCTATATTTTCGTGACTTAATGTAGATTGGTGGTATATAAAGGGAGAATTATAAGTGCATATAAAAGATTATGAATAGTGATATTAAATGGTACAAAACTATTTACATTTGGATGTTTGGTGTGAGTTGTTTCGGAATCAGGTTTGCAACAGAATTTGAAGTTTATGAAAATGTTTAACAATGCATCATTATTTGCAAATCCAGTTCTAATAACTGACATTTTAACGTGACTAATTTTATTTTCTGGTTTATTATTGCTAGAGAACCATGAAAATAAATGGTTTTTTTATGATGATTATATAATTATTTCTAACTTTGTACACACGTGAAAGCATTTCAATATAAATCAATTGAAATAGGTGAAATTGGTAATCACAAGAAATTGCCTTTTTTCTAGCCAAAATAAAGCGTGTATAACATGTCTAGTCTTTTAAAATATAAGGTTATAACCGCAGGTTTTTCGTCCTAAGTCAAATCTCTAAATATACCTGAAATTCCTGAAAATACTACTTCTTTAGAATTATACGAGACAAATGTATTGTTAATAAGTTTACCGCCTCCACCTGTCCCGGCGGCATGATTGGCATGACGGTATGTCTCGATTAATCGTTAACAGTTTAATAACAATAGTACAAAACGATCGTCAAAACGTTTCTCATAAAAGGCCATAACGACGACCCAGTTCACGACATTTCACAGAAAATCATTCTTGGCTGAAAATGTACAAGCGCGACAGGGACAGCAGGCGAGGCGCTGACCCTTAGCTCATAATGTACGGTCCGGTTAGGTATACGACTTACGGAAAATGGTACCTACATAGCCCCCGCGCGCTCACCCCGTGCATGAAATGCTTATTATACGCGGCACGTACTTCGCCACCCCGCGTTTTCCGCCGCCACTCCTTGCCTCGCTCGCTCTAACCCACTGACCACGCGCCCGGACAGAGACGCAAGACCGATATTATAGCAAATCGAGGATTGTTATGTCCGGCAGAGGTCGGTGTAATATATGACCACGGTATTCCGGGCACATATATTAACAGAAAACTCGCCTCATACGAAAAGATCTTGCGCGATGGAAACAAATGGCGAGGAAAATTTTGTTGGTGAAATTTATTGGGAAAGAAATAATACAAAACAAAATGAGAAATTGCTGTGATTTTTCTAAATGTCTTGTTAAAGATAAATCTACATTTCAGAAAAACGTCTTGAATAGATGAATCCATCTTATATTATAGCCATTGTCACTACAATATATAAATTGAAGTTGTTCTCCGCGTCTCTCATTTCCTGTGCTACTAGGGCTTTTAACTCTTTTAAAACCGATCAACGTATTTTGATGCTATTTTACATGGAGATATGTTATTGAAGAAGGATTTAATGGGTATTAAAAATATTATGACATATGGTCGTAACTTACGATATTTTTTTGAAACTGAAATTAAACCTAACAGCATCCCTTACTTTCACAGCAGCAACGTTATAAATGTAACAACCGTGTTGAGGTATGTGTAATATTCACCATACCATTTTGTACTATTTATTCGTAATGTTTACTATTTGTCTCAACTATAGTTAGGTATTTGCGTTTTGATTATTATGAATTGAAATAAACGTTGTCTAAAAAGTTACAAGTCCAAAAATTATTGATAAATTGTAAAACAAAACTATTGGCTCAATGATAACTGCTTAATGTCACGAAACAGACGAGTGGTTAAATCTTCATTTGTTTCTCACACTGTATGTACACTTTTTGTTATTATCATTTTATAGCTTCCCGGTTTAGCTTTTTTAACTTAAGGTTTAGCCTGATGACTTTACAAAACCGGAACCGGTAGGTTATAATTATAACTAACAACAAATTATAAGTGGTACTTCTTCACACACGACCTTAACACGACAAGTGTTTCCATTTGCAAATATATATCTGTGGAAATTTTGCCAGACGCCGACGATAGAATAAAATGTTTTTAATGATTTTACAAAAACGCCCAACCTTAACTTAAAGGCTCTTTTTCAATAGTCCATATTCATACACGTTTTTTTCCTTACGGTCAAACACTGAATCTAACTACAAATGAAGAATGATCACTAGTGCAAAGTATCTATTACATTTATCGAGGGGAGACGTCGAAGTTGCATCTCGTATGACGTGTCGAGACTTAAGTGAATGATGAGATTGTAAAAAAACTTGATGGATAAGGATAAAAATACTAAAAAGATAAATCTATTACAATATAATATCTTCCATTATGATTTAGGATTTTAACTTATTAAATACTTGTTATTATCCGTGCCCGGCGGTTTCAACAGTAGATTGTGGAAAAATACAATAATAGTATTTATAAATATTTTTTCTGATATAGTTTTTATAATATTTAAAAGCAAACAAGCATATGTACTCCCTGATAGTAAGAAATTTACGCCGCCTACAGTTGCCTACCTAAAGCTGGGATTAGGCCTCGTACCCAAATAAGTTTACCGGTTATCTTACCCTTCAAACCGAAATATCAACGACTAGCGCAGATGTCACGGCGCCAGGAATAGGTATGGCGGTGATATCAATCAGTGCCAGCTGCTCCAAAACTCTACCACCTAGTAACTGTAGAGGTCACGGTCTTAATAACAGTAAGCTCGTCTTTTATGAACGTCTGATAGGAAGGCAGTTGGTGTATTCTACAAAGGAGCTCGGATCAACACGGGGTACTCAATTTATAGCAAGAAGGCACTGACATTTTATTTATCTGGCTTTCTGTGAGGTCTGTCTAAAGCAATAAAAAATATGAAC
Organism: Caria ino melicerta; assembly: GCA_018237365.1. Taxonomy (NCBI): domain Eukaryota; kingdom Metazoa; phylum Arthropoda; class Insecta; order Lepidoptera; family Riodinidae; genus Caria; species Caria ino. The sequence continues at coordinate 4,698 of DVZN01000946.1, forward strand.
GAATAACCCTTTACTACCTAAATCTAAATCAAATATAGGTTGTAAATCCCTCGGCGATACAATGTTGGAAAAATAGACCTCCGTCGGATAAGATTTAAATGAAATAAAAATTCCAAAAGCTCGTCGCATTATCAAGGGGATGGGCTTCCTGTTTTCTTTTATAGCTGTCGTACGGTATAATCTTTAAGAAAAATGCGATATTTAAATAAGGCAAATTCCACGATGGGGATATCGTGCTAGGCTTAAATTTCTAAACCAAATTGATGGCAAAAATTAAAGTAATTTTCTGGATTCAAACTTCGTAAATTTCGTTATTTATATGCACAGAAATAACGAATATTAGGAATGAGACATTAACAAAATGTTAATTGGAATAAGAAAAGATATTGAAATTGAACGGTGTTTTTCACACTTGCCCTCAGTATTTTACGTCACAAATCAAAATTTTAATGGCATTTTGCATAATTTTCTTATGTAAAAGTGCAAAAGTAAATTGTCTGTTAATAAAGGAATCAGCTTAAGAATCAGTATAATCAAATCTTTACCTAAGAAACCAACACGACAATTTTTTTAATTAATTTAAAAGCAATTAATTGTAATAATCCAATTTATAAAAATACAATGCAAAAAAACCAAAAAGTTTCTTTCGTCGTACCTTCTCAGTATGTGCCGCGTTTATAACCCGTTGGTAACTTTTAAAATTGTTAAAGCGTCGTAAGCAATGATTTTTTAATCTAGATTATTGTGATTTACGGCCTGCTATAACCTGCCTTATTAACAAACAATCTTTAATAATTGTGCCCAATTGACGTCGGACTTGCCACCCTTCACATCATGACACCTAATATCATCGGCCAATCGTGGGTCAATACTAGTGTGTACCTACCCTTTCGAGGGTATCTGGGCTTGACGATGTTTATTTATTTTTATTCCAATGATTCTAGAATTAAAAACAAAAACGAAGTGAGACGTATATAGACGTGAATATTTTTATATTTTGCTTACCCCAACCTTAAACATACAAGTAAGATTATGAGAATACTCAGTATTCTATATTATTGTGCGGATTTAAAAGTGTTCTGTAACTGAGACGCGACTGATGTCGTGTACAGTATAAACATTAGGCTGTAATGAGGGCAGTGCGGCTGCAGGGCGTGCGCCCGCGTCATTCCCGCAACAACAGAGATCTGCCGGCACGTGGCCGCCACGCGCGACACGTCTCTAATTGCCTTTCTATAGTAACTACGACAATATTGGACAATCCAGTGAAAATAACACCGGGCTATTTGAGTATTCGTTTAAGCCGACAATAATCTCTCATTTTAATAGATAAGTGTAGGTGGAGTCGAGTGATTTGTTGCGTGGGGTGGCGATTTATAAGATATCTGGCACCGTTTGTAAACAGAGATTAATAAATTTGAGTTTTTCGATTCATCGATACACAGGTCAAAGTTAATTCCAGTTTTTTTGATAACATTTTATTTAACTTTATTCAGTGACAGTGACCATTATAAAATTCATAGCTGACCAGACAGACGTTGTCTTGCCTCAAATATAAATATTGAATCCGAATAAAGCAAAATATAATATAATATTTATAATATAATAAATAAAAATATTATTCAAAAACGTTTATTATTGTAATACTCTATGTGTAAAGATGACTAAATGAAGTAAAGATTTTCATTTTAAAATATCGAACACTCTTGTTGAACACTACTCTGTTGGTATGGTTCCATCCCAACGGACCACCAGTAGTATGGCTGCCGGTATGGAGGGTCCGCAATGTGTTCACAACTGTTACATCGATCAACTGGCAGTTATGTAAAATTTATATATTCGTTAAGTGATCTAAAATTTTCGTAAATTTTATAATGTTACTATTTTTAACTACTCTAGAACTACTCTTCTTCAGCGGACTATAGTAGTTACAACAAAAAAAGAGTTAGTGAAATTGTTCCAACCGTTCACGTTGAATCGTTATGCGAAGGCCAAGGAAATAGAGTCTCTATTTCCCTTGGCCTTCGAATTTCCATATAATATGTTTTCTTATAATATTAGAAGACAAACAAACAGACGGATTTTCTTAAATTCACGCCGCTTATAGACACCACAGGTGGTAATGGTGCGTTGCCAACCGGAGGCCGGGATGTTAGGCCTCGTACAAAAATAAGTTTACCGACTACCTAACCCTCCAAAGCGGAACACGTCAATGGCAAGCATTGACGTTATGGCGGCAGGAATAGGTGAGGCGATAGTACTATTCCACCCGGGCGAGCCTCACCGAAGTTTTACCACCTAGTAAGAGATTGCGGTGTAAGTGAAAGTAAGTCTATGCTCGCCTTCTACGAGCTGCCTGGCAGAAAGGCAGATGGTCTATCCTGCAAAAGATCCCAGACCAACACGGGAAAACCTATGTATATATTCATTTGGGAACATTAACTATGTATAATAGTCAAGAAACAGTGGGATTTCTGTTTGTCTCAAACGTAAAATCAAGAAAGACAAATTGCCACCAAGAGATATATAAAACAAAATAAATTAAAAGATCTCATTCGGACAAGCACTGAATTGTATTAGAAGGAATAAAAAGGGAAGTCATCAGTGACACGCACAATAAGCATCAACCTCAAGAATATCATAGACAACGGCGCAGCCTCCGCCGGAGAGACCTCATTAGGAGACCGTGGGGAAATTAAAAAGAAAGCAAAGTTCTCGGACTCAATTGCGACCGGAGAAAAACGACGGCCGTCCTCTCATAACATTACATACAGCTTCGTCGATTTTCCGGACAATTATTATTTTGTGGTGCGTAAGACGTCCCGGAAGAGTAGTTAACGATAGAAAGGGCCTTAATTGTTAATGATAAATTGTATAAATTGGTCCTAAATAGCCATACTTACGAAATACTTTTGATGCTCCTCAGTGTTTCATAAACCAAAATTAAGTAGGTATTTTTTTTATAAGAGGAGACAAAAAGGCAGGCGAGTCACCTGATTGTAAGTGATCACCGCCGTCCACCAACATCTGCTACACCAGATATCTCACAGGTACGTTGCTGACCTTTTAGGAATGAGTACGCTCTTTTCTTGAAGGTCCCCAAGTCGTATCCATTTGGAAATATCCGTTTGGGTAGCTGGTTCCATAAAGGTGTTGGTTTTGTTGTTCGGAACCCTAATTCTTGTTCGAAAATATAAGCAAACTATGTTACCCGCTGAAATATCAGCTATCTGCCAGTGAAAGTCCCGTCAAGATCGGTCTAGCCGTTCCAAAGATTACCTGGAACAAACAGACAGACAAAAATCTTAAAAAAATGTTATTTTGGTATATATATATCGTGTGTACATACATATGCATTTAGTAAAAACAAGTTATTTTAATATTACAAACAGACACTCCAATTTTATTAAATATAGATCAAAGGAGTGATAAAAAAGTGTAAAAATATTAGCGACCCGCCCTGTCGCCCGAAAAATTTAATGGGTTCCTTTATTCTATTTTTTATAAACTGAATATCGTCACGCCAGTATATCCTAGAAATGGTAGACAGAGGTACGTACTAGTTTGCACCCACGATTAGCCGACGTATGTAAGTCCCAAATGTAACGGGTGGCAAGTATATCACCAATTGGGCACAAATCCAACCTCAAGCAACGTTATGTTCATCAGAATCTAAAAACACTCATATAACAAGTTGTCTGATTCTGAAATCGAACCTGGGACTCCTCGCATAAAAGACAGACACCGCTAGATCGCAGCTCGATCTCGACGTTAGCGGATGCCTACACCATAGTGGCTTTCTGCATGCCAAATTTCAGCCCGATCGGTCCAGTAGTTTGGGCTGAGCGTTGATAAATCAGTCATTTTTAGATTCTAAGTATTGTTTTGTGAACTTACACCCATATCCTAAAAATATTTTTCTGTCTTTTGATTTTTTTTAATAATATTTTTTAATAACGTGAGTAATTAATACTTATATAGATAATCGTATAATGTTGCATTTGAAGTGATAATTCTACGAGTTATCTTCAGTAAACACTTCATAAAATAGGTCACAATACAAACATGTTGCATAAAAAATGCACAGTATGCTTACATTCTTTCTTCATTACATAATGAAAACATAAAAACATATACAAATATCTTCACGCCAATTCCCTTACGGGGTATGCAGAGAGTATCGAGTGCCAAGTGTCACGACTCCTACATGCTCACCTAGCTTCCTCCACATTCATTACTCTCTTCATACAAACACACCGGTTTCGGAGATTCTTGACACCACCCCAGATAATACACGGGCGATTTGGTCATGAAATGTCAACCGGGTATCTCCAGTCATCCAAATTCGCATTTATATTCATCATATTAATTTAAAATTACAACAAAAACCCGACTGCAAATATAATTATTAATAATGTTTCGTTAAGAAATTCGATTCGATAATGCCTCGCTGATAATAATGCTTAATTACCAACTTTATATCATCATAGAGCGTAAACGGTCACACAAAACGGAAAACGGCGAAAGGAATCTAAGTATTATTTTTAAACTTCTATTTAACAATACCCCACTCGATATAGTTCGCCAATTTATATTTTTTTTTTATTTTTCACAAAATGGGGCTTGAATGCCGCCATATTGAATTTTCATTCCTATCGTATCCTCAATGACATTCGGACGAGTAAAAAAAACAACCAACGTAAGAGTCATCAAAATCGGTTCACGTGTTAAAACACATAACCTTCCTTTGCGTTCGTAGTCGGGTAAAAAGTAAAATTTGCGGAGTAGCGCTCGCGGACCAAAATTCGCAATAGTGAATGAATCGAACCAGGGACGTCTCGCTTTAAAGTCAGACACCGATTACGTTCGACCACTAAAACGATTAATAAAATTCGTTCGTTAAAATATTCGTATTAATATATGAAATAGTATGAAAAGTGGTCATAATTAGCTTTATATTATATTGTTAAATTGTTTTTATTGTTATAATGTTGAAGGGATAGAGAAATAACTTACAGTTAGTTGAGAAATTGAACATTTGGCGGTAATTCTCTACCTCCCTTCAACCACATAACAATAAAACACATATTTAGAGCTCTGAAATTCGTAATCACGTTCAAACTTGCAAATTTTTTAAACGCTATATTCTGAGGTATAGATTGACTAAACGATTGTACAATTTTAGTGCACACTATATTGACAGCACTACACTCGTCTCGTCTCTTTCTTTTTCTGTAAGTTGTAGGTAGATAGCGATAACTTAAAAATAGTTCAGTTGGTGTACAACAGAATCAGCGCCAATGCTAAAAAGAAGCTATTACGTCAGCAAAATTACTGAAATCATAATTTTATTAGTGGATGTGGGTGTTAATATGACCATGTTCTTGACCTAAAAATCAATCAGCACCATTGCCACCTCTGGTGTCTATATTCGGCGTGAATTTCTTACCATCAGGAAATCCCTTTGTTTGCCTTTCAATATTGTATCAATATTTTAATTTTTAAAGTTAATATCCTGATAGATTTGTTATATTTGATTTAATTACATATTGTTGAATAGAACTGAATTTAAATTCCAAATAATTATTTTAGATTTAAGTGTATTGCCCATTTATTCAAGAAATAAGAAAATGTTTTAGTATGTAATGTCAAAATCCGCAGGTTCACAATAAAGTTCCTACCTAGGGTTTTTACAAACACAATTTTTAAAAACAATAAAATATACTTTTTGTTTCTTAACAAATTTTTAACCTTCGGATATTATCTTTGAATTAACATTCCACTTATATGGCGAAATATGTTAGAGCATTATTATTCATTTTAAGGACTGTCATGTACCTTTTTCTAGAATTAAACAATTTGAAATTAAAAAAAGACTCGGCTACATATTATCTTCAGATCTTTGGCTTCGCTTGTTCGGCTGCATAAGTTCCTCATTTAACATAAGTGGTCAAATTCTTATCTATTCTCTAATAAAAAAACTAACTTTAACTGCCACTGTGTTGTTAGGCTAGATATACTGTGACCAAGTTGAGGTGCAAATCGTGACTAATAATCATCAAATACAAATTAACGAATTCAAGGTAAATAAAACATGTAACACTCAACTGTGACGAATAATACACGTTTTTATCAAGTGTCGTGATATTATTCTTGACTTATTAAAATTCCTCGAAATTAAGATAAATTTCCCATGACAGCACCCCACATCGGGGAATCCGTCTGCTTATTTGCCTTCCAATATTATAAAAAAGCAATAATTAAAAACTAAAAAACCCAACTGCAAAATGAAAAAAAGACATAAGATGGAAAATTAATCACTTCTTGTTCATTCATTGTTTTTTTTTTCGAAATGAATTTACAGCTGTCTGCTGGTTCGGCCTCTACATCTCTATTTGATTTTTTGAGCGAAGAGCTCAGTTAGAGTTAACATTATTTAAATAAATAAATAAATATCGTCACGCCCATATGTCCTCGAAAGGGTAGGCAGAGGTATATACTACATACTAGTA
>DVZN01000947.1:0-11208 GCA_018237365.1 Caria ino melicerta
CACGCATTTCGACCGCATTTAACCTACTTTCATGCTTCTTCTGACATACCCAGCTCTCACTACCATAAAGTAACGTTTGAATAAGCAGCGAATTGTGTAAAGCGATTCGAGCACTGTGACTTAACACTTCGCTTTGAAGTAGCTTACCCAGCGTTCCATTCACTCTATTCCCAACATTCACTATTCTTTCTACATCCGCGGTGTACCTTCCATCCCTGCTAAAAGCACATTATTTAATATTTATTTCTTTATTTGAAAAAAATATAGATTTGGTAACACAAGTTTATGTTGTCACTAACACCTTTATCTGTGGGGATAATAGGTGTAACGGCTTTGATTAATTTAATTAGACATACTCGTACTTTACGAAGGCAAATAAATCACAAAACGTATTTCACACGGGTGTGTTAAGAGCGGCATTTTAAAGAGAGTGAGTTTTCGGGTCACCGGGTGCGTCGGCCGATGCACCCGAAATCACTCGTCTGTTCGTTTCCGCACGCGACTACAGCTTACAGCCACTCCATTCAGATTATACATACGAAAGTTTGAAAATATGGTTACACTTTTGTTTAGTCACGTGTCATTGGCATAATCCTGCCGCCATAACGTCAGTGCTCGCGGTTAACGTGTTTCACTTTAGACGTAGTAAACTTACTCTTTCATGAGATAAAGTGAGATAGTGAAGTGTGTGATACGAGTGTTTGTGTGATGAACATAGACATTCGTATTTCTGAGTCTGGGTGTTTATCAAATTATGTATTTTACTGTATGATATCGTTAAAAGAAGCAGACGTTATTTTGCGGAATCCCGCTAACGTTTTTAGCGGGATATTGCAAATTAATCATTTTATTTTGTGTATAATATTGTTCACTAACACCCATATAGCAAACAATTAATTTACTTACTTTGGAGTTAGATAAATACGTGTAATATGTCCAGGGATATTTATTATTATTAAAAACATACAGCTAAGCGACCAAATGTGTGACCAAATATATGTATTTTTTTTAATCAATAGAAAATATCTGAGGAAGATATCGGAATAGGCCTGAGGTTACAAACTCCTTCAAGCCCTTAATTGGCCCTGCATACGAGCTTTGAGAAAATCACCACATCCTGACCCCATTCCCAGTTCCTACCCGTAGGTTACCTTAGGGCTAGTGGTGCAGATATCCTGCACTTATATGTATAAGTATTTATTCCATCTTATGTTAGGACTAGGGCTAATGGGAATCTAGTGCTAGGTCTGTAAGTTCACGCCATCGTAAGACGTTTCCGTACCGTTAGTCGTTTCACGCAGCCACTAACGCTCTTCACCAGTTACAGATGCTAGTCCAGACACCCGACTAGCCACGGTGGACGGTATAATAATAATTACAATCGAATTGATATCTTCCTTCTTGTGGAAGGTCGATTGAAAATTTGTAGGAATTACATCCAGTTGAGAGAAAATAATGACTTTTACAAAAACTAAAGTAAAGTATCATAAAGGAGTATTTAATAATGAAATGGCAAAACGATCCACGAATATTCGACTGCAATCGAACGCATGACCTCAGTAATGATACATTTACTCCCCCCAGTAATCTCCCTCTATCTATTTTGACATGAGACTATAGAGCATGTATTTTTAAACCAGCGTCACATATATATTCTAGCGATAGCAAATAGGGATTCCATGTCAATGACCGCACGCCATCACTGTGCACTTCCCGTTAACACACCTTACCTCTTCCGTAATGACTTGAAGCTTCTGATCTATGAAAAATGTTGTACACGTAACTAGCTACTCTTAAACGCAGAGTACAATTTTCCATACACAAAGAGTAAATATTAATTCAAGTTATACTTATTTTTTGCGTGTTGGGAAAAAATATGATAGTAAATTTTTACGGTCGCGCATATCGTCACGAAACGACACCATGAAATTAGCTAGTCATCATAGTTTTTGAAAAAAGAACACAGTAAATTACTTTTTCTCTACAAACGCGAATATATTTTTTTACAAAGGTCTTTATATTGATTCGTCAAATAAATATAAGGTTCCAGCTTTAGATTGACAAGTGACAATTGATAGTCAATATAGTGAGCTACTTTACTGAGTTGTTAGGAGGGTTTATAAAATAAAAGAGTTCCATCAACACGAAGTGCGTAATCTAAAATGTTAGCTCCAAAGCTGAGCGCGACCCAGGCAATGTGTAGCGAGCGTCACCCCGAAAACTAACAAGTTTAATTGCCGTAAAGAAGTATCTCAGTCACAATTCTTGGCCACTGAATTACCTCACATTACATTCATTAGCCGCCAGTCAAGCATGTGTGGATTACGTCATCGGCACCAACTCGAATTATTATTTTACACGAATGCCTATTCAAGAAGTCGCACTATAAACTTCGCTATGATTTCATATTAGTATGATAGTATTTCTTATTATGAAATCGCCCGCCAGTACTTTCTGGGGCATTTACAGTATTTTCTCTTTTTTCTCATTTCTGTATTTAAAATCCTGGTAATTATCGCTAATTACAGCAAAAGGACCGATCGGAAGCACATATAAAAGATCAGTTTAAATAAATAAGTTTAAGTTATTGAAATAAATAATTTGATTTGAATTTGATTTGAAATAAACTTATAGTTCAGGTAGCAGGCAGTGTATATCCTGTACAAACTTCGTATTTAGGAAAATTGCAGGCCAAAATACCCATAGATCACAAAACAAATTACTTGGTACATAAAATGTACATTACATGGTACATTAATAATTAAACTATGCTTTAACCATTTTTCCCATGTTTAATAAAACTCTGAACTACATAAACCTACCTAAAATACAAACTTATTCTAGATACTTAAAGGGAAGAAGCTTCTAAAAAGGGCATACTACAATTTCGTTATTAAAAAATTAAATCAAACGTAGCCCTTAAATAATTTTAAATTTAAACATAGGGCGAGCGTTTGTGTGATGAACATATAAACGTTCGCATTTCTGGTTCTGGATGTTTATTAAATTTATTCTGATATTAATATATGTATTTCTACGTTTAATATCGTTGGCTAACACCCATAACACAAGCAAATAATTTGCCTATCTACCCAATCTGGACCAATATGGGGAAACGGTAATTTCAAACAGCACACACAAACAGCAAAGTTGCGTACTATTCTGCTTCCACGGGGCTCCTTAAAGGTGCGTTTCAGTTGCCAAACTTTGTCTAACCTTTAAAGGGCACCAACCTATTTTGAGGAACAAAGTCATATGCAGTATCTAATATAGAATAATAAGAACACAAACTCGTTGGTCCCGCCACATAAAGCAAATTCACACAATTACGATGATAACGCGTGAGAACTGAGTACACCTGTGGGCTGTGACTAATATTTTGTGAAACACAAATTAAATGTTTTGATATTAACATTTGAAAAACAATCGTTTCTTTGTATTCCGGGGGACGTAGGTCTTTAATCCTAAGTCATTTTAATTGCAAAATTAAGTTCAATTTTTCTGTTTTCTCAAGCATACATTAATTAAAAAACGTACGTACCTATTATTTGGAATATTTAACAAAAGATTCGATTAATCAAAGTATAAAACAAAATACACCACGTCAAGCTTAATACTTAACAGTGACGTCAAAACCTTTATTTTTTTATATAGGTAAATTAAGAAATGTAAGGTTTAAGTCGCATTTTTGTGTTTTTACATAAATATAATGTGCACTGCTGTTTAATATACACGTTTAATAATATTTTATTTATGAGTGGGTTACGTTATAATATAAATATTTTATAAATTATATGTATAGATGCAATATCCACAATAAACCAGTAAAATTAACGAACGGCTGTCGTGCTAGGGGTCTCGCAGTTGCGTTGCCGACGTTGTGGGAATGAGTAAAGCCCATTTTAAAGTCTCTAAAATATAACACACCGCTCGTTATTAGTTGAGCACCTTCTTTTCTCCTAAATCACAATATTAGTGCGACCAACAGGACTCGCGTGGGCAAAGCTGGGGGTATATACTAGTTTTTATTGTATGCAGAGAACTAACACACGGTTCTCCTGATGATAAGACGCAATCGTAGCCTATAGAAACCATATATGTTATTGGCAGTTCCGTAGCTATCTTAGGGCCGGCTGGTGCTGTGCGCCAGGGCCCCCGACCTCAGGGGGCTAACCTAAACTTTGAGAACTCTTTGCTTTGCGTGACTCTTGGCCTGAATATCAGTTTAGGTCTAATTTGTGAGTGTACCAGCTAAGTTCTTCCATAACAATATTCAATATTAGTGTGTAAACGCTGATTAATTAAAATTCATATTTAGCACGAATCAAATATGAGTACTTACTAAAAGTGTAAATGACGTAATAAATAATACTTGGTTATAAAATAAAACTTTCTTTTCCGTTCTCGTTTAATAGCGTGACATGAACTCATACGGGTTTGTTATAACTTTTTAAATACTTGAACTCCATTAAGACGGTTTGAAACATGCGAACAAGAAAAAGTAAATATTTAATTTATACTAGGTATAATGTCTTCTAACTTTATTTTGCAGGATTGAAATAGTGATAGGTGTTTATGTACAGTTATATATACCTATATGCTTTTGTTACATACATCAGCCTATTGCAGTCCACTGCTGGAATTCGGCCTCCACCAAAATAGGTACGCCACAAGACCCCTCCTCTCGTTTTCACCATCCAGTCTCTCGTCGGCGCTCCACTTGGCTGGAGGGCTGTATTTACCCAGCCGTGACCACCATTCGAGGAAAAGAGAAGTCCACAAGATGTAACCTGCCCACTGCCACTTCAATTTGCTACACTTCTGAACTATTCTAGTCACTTTGGTATTTGATATGGGCTTTTATTAACTTTGCAGTAATTGGTTGAAAATTGGTTCATTAAAAGAAAAATATATTAAGGCACTGGAAGGCAAACAAGGATACCCTGATGGTAAGAAATTCACAACGGTGCATTGACAACCAGAGGCTGGTATGTTAGACCTCATGCAATGCAATTAAGTTTACTGGCTACCTCACCCTCCAAATCGGAACACACCAAAGGCGAGCACTGACGTTATGGCGGCAAGAACAGGTAAAGCGGTGGTACCAATCCGGGCGACCCATAGCGAAACTCTATCATCTAGTGAACTGACTGATTGCACTAGAGGATTTTTTTTGTGATTCTAAGTAAGTAGCGGGCGATGGGCCTCACTGGTTCATTTGAATATCCCGATTTTTCAGAAAATTTCTACCGAATTCCGAATTTATGATCGCAGAAAAGTACGCAGATGGTCTATTCTTCATGAAGGACCCGGGTAACACGGGGCAATATTTTTCCCATCTGTCTATGCTCTAAAGTACAGCTTCACTTCTTAGTATAAAACAAAGTCGCTTTTTTGTCCCTATGTCCCTATGTACGCTTAAAACTACGCAACGAATTTTGATGCGGTTTTTAATAGATAGAGAGATTCAAGAGGAAGGTTTATATGTATAATACTTGTATAAAGTGATAGTGAAACACTGATAATTTTATGGTTTCTAATGTGATGCCTGCGAGAAACACTCTGTAATATATTTACTATCAGTTTAGCACCCGTGCGAAGCCGGGCCGGGTCGCTAGTAATTGATATAAAAGCAAATTGGTACATACTGAGATCACGTAATTGTCCAAATGTTAGCTAAAAAACTTTAAAACCGGAAAAAGCCACGGACAACTGCTGGTATAAATACTGTCAAACGAAATCTAAGAACCCTGGTAACTGTTTGCTAGTTTATTTTGCCGTATTGCGTCATACCATAGGTCATGCCTAATGTTAGTATGCTTATATTGGAGGAAATTAATTCTTTCTTGTTTTATATTTTAGGAAACTACAATAAAACCAGTTTATGTGACAGTGACAAAGATTGTTATGTCTTTTCCAATAAACACGTTATACACGGAAGTAAATACAAAAAAATATCTTAATAACCATACTACAAAGAACGTGGTGCTAAAATGTTGTGGGTCAGTCTTTTTTTTAATATTCAACAAATATCAACGAAATTTAAGCCAGCCATCATCTAAAAAAAAGGATTCATAATTCATCGCCCAAAACAAAAGTTTTTTTTGTTGATATTGAAAAATAAATACCAAACAAGGAGTTATCAGCAGAGCCATTTGGGCTCCAATTTATAACGTTATTCTCTGTATTTTTGCAATTCTAACCAAAAATAATTGAGAGGCTAGTCAACAAACACCTATAATTTATTTCAAAAAAATATATATTGCTGAATGTGCAAGTCCACGGAATACTCTACACCGATATGAAGGAACACAGAAAACATTACTCTATTCTATTAAAATTAATCATTCATAGATATTATTACACAAAAAATCTTTTGATATATATGTCAACTATCGTAAAATAGAAAACATTTATAATATATCCTAGCTTTCATCCCAAAAAAATAAGTTATCGAAAATACTATATATATTTGCCTAAGTTTCTGTATATAAAAAGCAAGGCTTACAAGTACCTTTTACGACTAACTGTAATATTTTTTTCTATTTTTGAGTATAATTGCACGAAATTTAAATTTCAGCCAGTAACTTAATAATTACATGTTCACATATTAATTTTACAAAAAAAAATGTATTTCGTCGGTGCTCGACCAATTCTCATTGTTTAATGGTATAATTAGTTTAATGATGAACTCAGGCAGCGGAAATATTGAGGACAAAGGTTAATTTTAATCCTGATATGACGAAACCTCGTGGTCTTTAAATTGTAGTCGTAATTTAAGAGTTAGTGCTGTGTATTTTCGTATTTATGATCACTGTGACGCCATACTTAATAAATATAAGCCTGTTTGTTATGTTCACAAAATTTTCACAAACGTAGACAACGTTTTTTTAAAACACTGTCACGTTCATATCCTCTAAAAGGTAGACAGAGTTATATACTTATTTCCCCGCGATAATTCGTCGATATTGGGTCCCATGATGTGATAGGTTGCAAATCCGGCGCCATATCGGGTACAAATCTAATTCCAGGCAACGTTTTGTTTTTAAAATTAACTGAAATAACTCAGAGCAAACCGATCCGGGTAACGAACCTGGAAGCTCAAACGCCAAAATCGGATAGATTTTTCTAATACTGCGAACTGTCATGATTGATGTGATTACTGAAATATGTATTCCATAAGCTACAGGATGGTTATGATGGATTAGCCGTATTATCATTCATTTGGTGGCAGCAGAGTATAATCACACCACCCCACGTCTGCCCGTGGGTATCGTAAAGAGCCCATCCAGGAAGTGAGCAGCAACTACCCGTACAAACAACAAAGTCCGTAAGAAACATACACTAAAGCCACCAAACCGCCTGCCCAATCTGGACAAAACCCCCTCGTGCGATTTGTGTAGCCTACGTCCAACAGTGGATTGCAATAGGCTGTTGAATTAATGAAATGATGGATTTTTCCTAAATAATTTTTGTTACTATCCGTAACAAAAAAGCTTTGGTGTAGCTGACCATTTAAGCGCCCACGTTGTCCACGTAGAAGTGCCGGACGACTTATGAAACAGGAAGACAATTAAGAAGAATACGATGTCCTGTTTCAAAGAGTCATCCTTGAAAACTTATATTAATATACGCCTTATAAAGCAAGAGAACATGGTAAACGTTAGGAGCTTGTTAAATTATTAGTTTTTAATGCCAATCACCGTGACCTGTTTCAACGACGTCATGAAACATTAAAACAAGAAAATAGGAGAGCATCCTCCGAAAATAACTCGTTGTTACTGTACCGACACCCAAATTTAAACGCTAGGAAACGGGTATAAAAAGGTATGACATAATAACAGTGGATTCACGCTGGCGTCTTGTCGTCAGCTCACAAATCTTTTATATTTCCATTATCGTTCGGTTGTAATCATTTTGTGATCTTTTATATAGCTGGTAAAGACCCTGCTAATTTTTTTAATGTACTTTCACATTTTGCATGGAGAGCGAAATGCAATCATCCTGAAGAAGGTTGATTAACCTATATTGTTTAAATGGGTTCAAATTAAATAGAAGGTAAAATCAACTTGGTCCTTGTTGGTAAAGTAACAACAACAGTATTCTGCCCGCGTAGTGATCCACCGCCTTATCTAATCCGGCATAATATTAGTATTTGACAGTCAATTCTGGTCTGGAGGATATGGTAGGCGGTAGACAGCACATTCAGCACATGTCCACCTGTAAATTCTATGGTGTTTTTACAGTTTTTTTTGTCTTATTACAGTTTTTTTTTTTATTACAGTTTTTTTTTTTAATTACAGTTTTAACAACCCACATCGCTCGTGTATTGTCCGAGGGTGGTGTCAAGAGTCTCTGAAACCGGCGTATATGTATGACGAGAGTAATGAATATGGAGAAAGCTAGGCAAGAATGCAGGAGTTGTGACACCTGGCACTCCATTCTATCTGTCTATCGCGTAAGGGACTTGGCGTAAAGATATTTATGTAGAACCTTATAAAATCTTAATCTAATTTAAACATTTTTTATATTACTTTTATTAATTATTATAGAAACTCATTTTTTTATCAGCGTTAGAAAAGGATTAAAACCCTATTATGGAAATTGATCATAGATAAGTGGTTACAGGTACTCGTATAACTCTAATTTGACGAGATAATGAGATTGAAACACGGTAAAATGTTTCACACACATGGTAACACCAGACTTGCATACATTGTAAATGAAATCATTTTTGTAGAACAAGACAGCAATGGTGGTTGTCTTTTTAGCCAGATGTCTGTAAGTCTGCCGGCTGTAGAGAAATGTCTGTTAGTGATATTGTGTCGGCAAAGAAAAGGTATAGTGGCGAATTTCTAACAAGCCATTTTTTCGCCCACACCATTTTAACGTGTGGCGAACTTCTACTGTGTGATTCCATTTTTTCACCATTTTTCACCTTGTATTACACCTTAGTAAAACCAATCACCAGTGGCGGTGTTCTCGGAAAATTATGACTTTGGAACCTTAAAATACAGCTTAGTCGTTTCTAAAATGTCGGAAACGTAATAGCGAGACCCCTGGTATTGCAGTTGTTCGTGGGCGCCAATGATCACTTACCGTCAGGAGACCTATTTGATCGTTTGCCTCCTGTGTGTTTACCATCAGTTTACAATCGAGAAACACGCTAGCGTCTCCGTAAATTTGTACGATAATTTGTACACACATCGCCCCTATTCAAATTCAAATTTATTCGCAGAAATAAGGTGTATATGAGAAGTTCTTAAAATTAGAGTTATTATGTTCTAACCTATTTCGCCATACAGGTGGCATGCGAATTACAAAAGGAGTTTCAATTTACAAAAGGACAACAAATTAACAATTAATAGATTTTTAAAATGATGAATTTCTCTTACATAATTGATTATAATTGAACATGTACAGATTAATAATTAAAAATAAGAAAATCAAATTAAAATAAAATACAGTAAAACAATGGTCAATCATGTCATATCACTATATATTATTTACAATTAAAAAGAATTGGAAATTTATCAAACTATAATTATAAAATGTCATTAAATACAAACTAAATTATTTACATGCAACCCAGAAGAGAAACCAAGCCCAAGCCTAGATTAGGTCGAATTTGGAGACACAAATCCGGGTTTCCTCACTATGTTTTCCTTCACCGTAAGAGAATTCAGAAAATGTACTTTAGTTAATAACTCATTGGGTACATGGCGGGTTTTGAACCTGGCCTACTCGAACGAAAGTTCAACGTTCTATCCACTAGGCCACCGAGGCTCGTACGCAATACGCAGTAAGCGTTAGGATAATATTCTAAAATTATACTTTTCAGTGCAAGAATATGACCTACTTAAGTCACAGATAGAACACGACCTAGGTGCCAAGGTTAATTATAATCATATTGTATAAAACATTTTTTTTTAGCAAAAGGAGGCAAACGAGCAGGTAGGTCACTTGATAGTAAGTGATCACTACCGCCCACGAACAACTGCAACAACTGGGACATCACAATTGCGTTGCCGACCTTTTAAAATCCTGCCCTTAATGGGGAAGGCAAAATGGGTCTTCGGGACTCTCACAAATCAGACGAAACGCCGCAGCACGCTGCAACTTCACGCTGGTCTTATGTAAGAGAGTGGTACGTTCCCCGGGCGTGCTGGCCCATACGGCTACATAGAATAATGTGTACATAGCATGGCACTACCACTAAATATGACTGCGATAATTATCGCAATAGACTGGAAGGATTAGCGAGTAACCCTCCACCACTTATGCCCTTTCCTACCTCTCGGTATACAGGGAGAAAATTCGGGAGAGGCGCGCGGTATTCGCAATATCAGGCGCACCTATCTTCTCCCTACAAACTTTTATATATGTCCGCCAATGTATCTTTTTTTTGTGTCGTCCAGTCCCAGAAGGGAAAGACCCTTCTGGAAAGACGACACAAAAGCAATACTGCGCGTCGGACTGTAATCTTCACAAAATGGTTCCTGTCTGCTCAAATCTTCAGTCAAATTGTAAACGTTTGGTATGCCATGAGAGCGCGACTTGCAAGCGATTAGCGAGTAGTTGTCACTATTTCACTTAACCTGGTGTTTTTTAATATTGCAAGGGAAATGAGAAGGCGTTTCACTAATGTTAATAAATTCACGCCGCCTATACTTCCATAAACATTAAAGTTGTAAATAAGCACGAGATTCATTTTTTTTTAACAAATCGCTCGAGTATTATCCGAGAGTAGTGTCAAGAGTCTCCAAATCCAGCGTGTATGAATGAAGAGAGTGTGTATACCCCAGCAAGAAAGCTAGAGTGATATGAGTGGGACATATAATTAGTGCTGTTGTAAATTAGTGCTGCTGATTATTAGACAGATGACCAAAGTTACTGACATAGTTCGGAAGTGTAGCAAACTGAAGTGGCAGTGGGCTGGTGACATCTGTCGCTGAACCGATAGTCGGTGGAGTAAACGGGTTCCCGAATGGTGTCCACGGCTTGTTAAATGTAATGTTGGACGCCCTCCAGCCAAGATAGACCGACGATTTAAACAGGGCAGCTGATAGTGACTGGACGATGAAAGCGGGAGATCTTGCCCTGTGGCATACTTTGGGGAAGGCCTACATCCAGCAGTGGACTACAATAGGCTATATATGTATGTAAATGTACGCCGAACAAAAATTTGTGCATTTTGTCGTTTTGGAA
>DVZN01000948.1:0-11207 GCA_018237365.1 Caria ino melicerta
AGAAGTTTCTAATGTGATATCTGTGAGAGACATTCTGTAGTATATTTATTATCAGTTTTGCACCCGTGCGAAGCCGGGGCGAGTCGCTAGTGTTTAATATAATATAATCAAACTTACAATCTTCTCTATGTAAAGTACATACATACATATATCTCATAATCCTACAATATATGATAGATACCTACACTGGCTAAAATGTTAGCCTTTACACCTAATTGTATTTGCTATATGAATCGTAACATTCTAGCTTATATAAAAAAATCATTTAATTAGCAGAAACCAAATATAGGTAGTACAATTATTTTCTGGTCCCCACACTAGGCTGAGAGCCTTATTCTTGGAAAGTCGTATTTTTATTTTTTTACACGTCTATTTTTGGACTGCCCTGCTGGTCGAGTGATTAGGGTAATTGATAAAGCAATCACTAGAGCTTGGCTTCAATTCCTGACAGTAAAAAGTATTTGAATAATACGTAGATGTTATACAATACATACTACATTGTAAATACTTTGTACTACATTGTAAATACTTACAACGTCCCACATTAATTAGGCAAAAAAAAATTTTATATTTTTGACTATTCAGCATTATCAGTGGAAATAGTTCTTATTAAATATAAATCGTCATTGTGAATATTTAATATTAAATTGTTTGAAGATAATTTTTATCTGCATCTTGACATTGTCAATTAGTATGGTCAAAACATCTCATATGGCTTGCTTGACTTAAGGTTCAATATCCCTTGAAGTAATTTTTTAAGAGATGTCTGGAGTGGTTTTTATAATCCACTATTACGTATTTCAAGCAAATTAATAGGATCGTGTATTAGAATGTCATTGAGATCAAATAAAAATAATGTTATAAATGAGAATCATTATCCCAAATCCCTTACAGGGTAGGCTAAGAGTATCGAGTGCCATGTATCACGGCTCCTACATACTTGCCTAGCTTCCTCCACATTTATGACTTTCTTCATACGTACACGCCGATTTCGGAGACTCTTGACAACACCCTCAGATAACACACGGGCGGTATCTGTATATATAGTATCGTATATATACAGAGTTACTCTGTATAATTATAAAATCATTTTTATCATATTTTGTTTAAATAAAATTGTTGTAAAATAATGACATCATATGCTTAAAGTTTATACTTTAGTACAAGAAGTAATTATATACATTTCTAGATATTTTAACTTTAATTTGTTTGTAAACGATAAGCTTTAAACAATAGAACGTATTTTCTTTACTACTAATAAAAATTCAGTTAAAGAGTTACAATATCTAATTACCGCGGATCCCAATAAGCGAACTCAATCCATTTTTGATTCGATTGAAATTTCGAACCGATTGTTATATAAACTGTTTCAATAATCAATCTTTAGATTGCAATTATATGAGTGAACAATCGGAGGATTAGTTTCTATCTCTGATTGCCGCGATCTGTCGATCTAAGATTCGATATTTGGATTGGCCGTTAGTCCCGGCTTATTCGTAAACTTACCTATAAACGAGGTCTAACATCCCGGGTTCAGGTTGGCAACGCACCAGTAACACCTTTGATGTCTATAGGCGAAATGTTTTTTTTTCCGTCAGGGTGTCCGTCTAGTTCCTGACCTTCCAGTAGTATTAAAAATATACAAAAGGAACACAGGCTATTTTCATCAAAAAGTGTTCAATCAAACTGAACTCTTAAAGAGCGATTTAATTTAATGTTATCTTTATATAATACAAGCTGTTATCCTCGGCATTGCCCGCGTGGTCAAAAGAAAAATCACTTATCATATTGTTAAATTTTTTTCGACTTACTTGACTGGGTGTTTATCAGTTTATTGGACATAATTAAACGAAATTTTATAGCCTATGTGTTATTTTGATTTATAAACTAAGTTTCATCTAAATCTTTTCAGTATTTTTACGTGAAAAATTAACAAACATCCATCCATAGTCACAAACTTTCGCATTTATGATATCGGTAGGATAAGAAAAATTGAAATCCTTCTGCTGTCTGGTCGCTTTAATATTTTTCTATTCAACGGATTTTAGTACAATGGATAGAGTAATTTATGAGAAAGGTTTATAATATGTATTGTATTAATCACTCCACATATTAATCACTCCACAGTGCTCCATATTGCAACCGTGCGAAACCGGAACTATTCGCTAGTAAGGAATAAATGTACTTATTCTTATAATATTCCTCTCACAACAGGATAATTTTCTAATCGACAAGAAACTTATAACTTACATCCTTCAAACTTGTGAATAAAGTTTTACTCAAATAAACGTTGAACGATTCATTACATTCTATGATATATTTGAAAGCCATAGATAGGTACGTTACCTGCTTACAAGTTAACATTAAAAGTCACTAATTTTATTTTCTATTATGATTTTTTTATTAATTTAACTTTATTGTTCACCAAACAAAAGAGTTTGTACAAAAGGAGAACTTAATGCCTTTCGGTGTTCTCCACCAGTCAACCTTTGGCCCAACAGAAATATCCGTGTGCAGGTGCCTCTCTTTTAAAAAGTTATAAAATGAAAGAAAAAAATTTGTGAATTTATAATACTTTCGCATTAAAAAAATATATTTTTTACGGTAGTTGTATAATTATTTCAAGCTTTGTAAACACAGGAAGACATTTTTAGCACAAATTGTTGAAATATTTTGATTAAACTGGCAAATAACAAGCAATTACCTGCTTTTTTCTAGCCAAAATGCAGCGCGTAACACGCATCTGTAACTTTATAATATATCATTGATTACATTCCTGTCTGTTTAAATTCGATCGCAAGCCAAGGAAGGACAGTTACGTTCGTAGCAAGATAGCAATTATCTGTTAGCTTAAGGTAACAGTAATGCATTGTTATAAGGAAGGGGGAAATATTATTACTATTAAAGCGTTTGTCCTTACGGGTAATAACGGTTTCAATTTTGAAGGACAGGGAATTAACTAAAGAGAATTTATAAAAATACATTTTAATGACCCTGGTCTAATCTAATTATAATTTGATCTCCCGGTTTTCAATAACTCCGATGTAATCCTATACATTAGATATATTTAAAAATGGATGATATTTTGAACAATTTCAGTATGTTAACTGTCTGTTAATTTGTTATTTAATGTGAATTATATGAGAAAAAATCTCATGTTATGATGATGATTTAATCTTAATTGCAAAAAAAAAAGATTAAATGAGTTATCTTCGAATTTTTTGTATAATAATAAGAATTTAATTACTAATGATCGGTCTTCTATGAATCAATTTAGAGCTGAATGTATGGTAGGTTTAGTAATTATTACTTTTACCCGCGTCTTTGCTCGCATGTCTCTTTTGTCGTGAAACATATCACGATGGTATATTAATAGTAAAACAATTTAACACATTCACTTTTTTTCAATAATTACCTTCTACATCCAAACTGACAAACTTTACATCTTTATCATATTTGCGTAATAATATTTTTACGAGTTTACTACAACTAACTAACTATCAAACAAACTAGTTTTGTAGAAAAACAGGAAGAATATATATTAGTTAATACATGACAAATAAATGTGTCTCACCTTTGTTGACTTGAAAATAGTATAAGTCTAAATTAAAACTTTTTTTCTTGCAGGCTAATGCTGCAGCTGGTCAAAAACGAGCCCGAACTCGAATAACTGATGAACAGCTGAAAATATTACGCTCGCATTTTGACATAAACAACTCGCCGAGTGATGAAGCGATAGCAAAAATGGCTAAGCAATCCGGACTTGCAACAAAAGTAATTAAACACTGGTTTAGAAATACTTTATTCAAAGAACGACAACGCAATAAAGATTCGCCATACAATTTTAACAACCCACCATCTACAACGCTTAATCTTGAGGAGTATGAGAAAACAGGTGAAGCCAAAGTCATGCCTTTGGATTCATCAGTCAGTTCAGACGAAGGTAAACCACCACCTGAAAAAAAAGCAAAAACTGAGGAGATGCAAATAAATCATGATGTTAAAATGGAACCAAATGATGAACCCACATTAGAGGAGAAATACAATTCATATGACGACCGGCATCAAGAAGATAGAAGCTTTATTTTTCCTCAGGCAGCTCCATCCCAGAGCCCTGCATTGATTGGTAACTCAGACAACTCTCAAAACATTTCAAGGCCGCAGACGCCTACTCACATATCTCTCAATTCACTAATTCAGTCACAGCTTGATTCAATACCGGCAACAAGTATACCACAGCCACCACATCCGTCAATGCTACCACCAAAGTTAAATCCAAGTTTCACGTCCCCAAACTCCGCGCCCCCGAACGTCCTACCTTTGACCCCAAATCGCAGCCTCAGTCCTGGCAGGGGACCGGCCGATTTCGGACTTTCCGGGGGCAACTCGAACGGATCCAACAGCTCGGGGTCTTCTGGCAAACGCGCCAACAGAACTAGATTTACTGACTATCAAATCAAAGTTTTGCAAGAGTTTTTTGAGAATAACGCCTATCCAAAAGACGATGATTTGGAATATTTATCCAAACTTCTAGGTTTAAGTCCTAGAGTAATTGTAGTTTGGTTTCAAAATGCAAGGCAAAAAGCGAGGAAAGTATATGAAAACCAACCAGCAGCAGATCCACCAGCGGGTTCTATGGACGATGCCAACCGATTTCAACGCACTCCGGGACTTAATTACCAGTGCAAAAAGTGCCAACTAGTATTTCAAAGATATTATGAATTAATAAGACATCAAAAGACTCATTGTTTTAAGGAAGAGGATGCGAAACGATCCGCGCAGGCGCAGGCGGCTGCGGCGCAAGTAGCTGCTACATTAAGCAGTGAAGATTCTAACTCTAGTACCGTTGAACACCACGTTCCGCATGTGCCAGTGTCACCGGCACCACCTCGAACTCCAACGCCTGCAGCTCCTAATTACCCAGTTTCTCCTGCCCCTTCAACACCACATACACCTGTTACTCCTTTAACTCATCAATCTCGAGAGGAAAAAGATGGAAATTTTCAATGTGATAAATGCAATTTAGTCTTCCCTAGGTTTGATTTATGGCGAGAACATCAACTTGTTCACATAATGAACCCAAACTTATTTCCGACATACCCTCCGGACTCCCCTTTTGGAATTTTACAACAACACGCTCAATTACAACAACTCAATGCTTCGCTAACAAATGATGAGGCTCGTCACCCTTTAGTGGCAGCTTTAAATCAACAAGTGGTTAAAAGAAAATTTGATGAGTTTGAAGAAGTTGATACTGGAGATCAACCAAAAGATAAAAGATTAAGAACAACGATATTACCAGAACAGTTAGACTACCTATATCAAAAATATCAAATTGAATCAAACCCTTCCCGAAAGATGCTGGAAAATATTGCAAGAGAGGTGGGATTAAAAAAAAGAGTGGTACAAGTTTGGTTTCAAAATACTAGAGCGCGTGAAAGAAAAGGTCAGTTCAGAGCGCATGCCCAAGTCATAAATAAACGATGTCCATTTTGCCCAGCATTGTTCAAAGTTAAAAGTGCACTAGAAAGCCATTTGAGTACTAAACATGCAGATCAATGTGCTCGTGGTGAAATCAATGTAGATGCTTTACCAGACGAAGAACTGAGTACAGAGTCAACTCCTAGTTTTGGATCTCAACAAAGTGATAGACAGCAGAATTTTTCCCAAGCGGGGGCTCCCATGTTGCCCCCTATCTTCCCACCTTTTCATTCAGACATGGAGAAATTTATCAAACAGTACAGTGAGGAGTCTATGAAGAGATACGTGAGTGAACTACAAGCTCATGCTGGTTTACAGCAAAATGGCGGAGGAAATGATCCTGCTGAGAGACGTCTAGAATCTGGAAAGCCAGAAATTCCTCTAGATTTGAGTAAACACGTAGATATGTCACGTCCAGGATCAGACGCCGATGAGCGATCAGATACGGCGTCAGAAACGATGGAGTTTTACGAAGAGGATGAGCCTTCGTCTCCCCTGGCTGGTCAGCAAAATACACCTAGACCGCCGGGGAAAAGGTATCGAACCCAAATGTCTTCAGTCCAAGTTAAAATCATGAAGTCATTATTCGGTGATTATAAAACGCCGACGATGGCTGAGTGCGAAGCACTTGGTCGTGAAATTGGACTACCTAAACGCGTAGTGCAAGTTTGGTTTCAAAATGCACGAGCTAAAGAAAAGAAGGCGAGGCTAGCTGCTGGCTTATCAGAAGTATCGGATGCGCAGCCACCTGAAGAGTGTAGTGTGTGTGACTTTAAGTACAGCCATAAATATTCAGTGCAGGACCATGTGTTTACTCGTGGGCATATTGCCGCCGTGCGAGCTCGTCTCGAGATCAGTGCAGGTGCAGGGGAAGACAGCACACTTGCCCTCATGCAGATGGCAGCCCGCTTAGAAGGTGGCCTCGGGAGCGAGCTTCACAACGCGTTTCTTCGACCACAACTGTCCGGCAATGGTGAGTGCCTTTCTTGACTGTGGCCCACGTCGTCTAGTGCTTTGGAGTACTATGCGACCTCGGATTAGTTAGAACTTTGCAAAGTGACCTTCTCTCAGTTTGAATTCAGTTATTATATTGAAAATTAAAACAAAAACTAAGAGAAGATCATATGATGCCGTGATGGTCTTTAATGTTATTTTGCCTATTAGTGAGCGCTTTTGTAAATGTGTCTACTAAGGTCTGTTAAAGATAAGAAAAACTACAAAATGTTACTTGACAAAAATATGTCCCAATAATAAGCCTTATAAATATATTCAGGAGAAGCTCAATGTCTTATCTTTGATAGTCTTTAGTGGGTAGAATTGTTAGATAATTACTGTGTGGTATTGATATTTCAGTAATGATCATTCTAGATTATTTTTGGCTGGTATCCGCCCCTAATGTGAAAGTCATAAATAAATATTTAACAAGTAACGATGCATACATTTCATATAATGAAATCGAACTCGGGATGTAAGGCAGCGACTATAAATGTTACCGCTCTAAATGCCAACCTCACCTGATCGTGGTATAGCCTCCTTTTACTGACGTGGCTCTGTCGATTAATTGCTCACAATTCTTACTATACCAACCTGCCAACCGAGCAATAAACATAAGAACACACACGAATCATGATTTTTGTGTGTTAAGTGTAGGCCAAGACGTGACAATGTTGTCTTCAGAGGCGTAAGAGGCGTGCCATTCGCCGGAGGACTGGTGGGCGTCCCTGTTTTAGCCGCCGCTATTCAAATGCAAACGAATACAACAATGGTAGGAGTTAGGACGTGTGAAGGACACCGTATATCTAATGGGACCGATCTGGCGCACAAGCATTTCTCCACATGAATAATCAATTTTTTTTAAAGCCAATACATATTCCCTTTACACGTTCTCTGTCTAGATCCAAAAACTACTTCCCAACCTTTTGAAGTTGGCAGCGGTGTTATATTGTAAAAATTACCTGCATGTTTATTTTAAAACAAAAGTTTTTCGTCGCATTGAAAAATCAACACCACTTAAGTAATGATGTGACACAAATACCTGTTGCATAATATTATACTAGTTGTTATATAAAGTCCTACTAGATTATAGATATTCGTCAGTTCTTGTAGAATTATAGTAAATACACCAAATTATACATTTTAGAGAATTTAAAGCCTTATAGTGAGTATGTAAAGTTGATTGTAGGAATTTAATATTTTAAGGTGCCTTCTTGTCGATGTTTTGTAAATTATTGCATTGAAATACTGTAAATATTTGATCTTGTTACTATTAGATTAGGATGTTGTACAATTTTAATGTATTTGAAACTTAAATACAAGTAATGGTTAGTAGTATAAAATATATCTAATAGATATAAATAATTATATTGTTCGTTTAGTCGTCAAATCTTAAATATTGTGATATACATAAGCTTATAGTACACAGACACGGAAATACCATTAACAAATACAAACATAACATAAAAAGCTACATATTACGAATTTTAGGAATACAATTTTGATTACTTTCAATATTTGGACAAATAAGGTTTTATTATATCAATATCTAATATAAACAATATCAATTGATATCCTCTTTATTTTCAATTTAAAGGCATTTGTGTTTTATATTATAACTTTATGCATTTCAGAAACAGTAAATTTCACACTGCCCAGTAACTGTAAGCGTTCAGTTTAATCGTTTAAACTTAGGAATATTAGTATTCCTAAAGTATGCTTAGGCATACTTTAGTTGGCTACAACTGATAAGGGGAATATAAAAGTTCTTAGAAACGGAATCTCAAGAAAAATAATGATAACGTAATGCCACAACGTTAATTTTATATGATGTTATAATTTTTTCTTAAAGAGGGCAGACGACAGTCGCTTAGAATAAAATTATGTATAACAAATTATAAAAGTCACAAAATCCTAAATATGCATTTATATAAATATAATATAAAATATGACTGTCAATTTTACAAATCGATCAATATATAATATCAATTTTGCGATTTCTATATATATATACTGTCGACTATTTGAGTGCAGTAAACAGTTCAATCTAAAATAGTATTTATGTTATGGACAAATGACGACAAAATAAATACAGCATTAGAGACATCGATAAGTAATAAATCATTAACCTTTAGTAAGCTTGTAATTTTTTTCGAAACACACTAATATTGAATTCTATACCATTACCGGTTTTTGGACTTTCAAAAATAATAATCCGTAACAACAAAATTAACGCGAGAAATGACATAAAAGACTAGTTTTTTTCACTTGCCAAATATCGTACTTACCTTAATATTAAGGAAAATTGAATTTTTTTCATGTCCTTATAGACGCATCAGGAAAAGAACAAATCACTTGGAGGCTTTATAAAAAAACGTTTCTAAGAACAACATTCGTAATGAACTCAAAGGGCGTGGGGTCGCCGGCTGCATTTTTGATACGCTATGTATGATTTACATAAGACTGGTTGAAAATTGGAGAGTTATGCGATATGCAAATATTTTCTTCAAATTGTAAAAGGCATAGGCGTATAGAGATGCCTATATAGGCGCACGCGCCGCGGGAGCTTCCATTATAATCTTTTATTCGACAAAACTTTCTACCCCAGTGGTTATTTTACATAACAAAATATTTATTTGTATATCACGTATTGTGAATAAGCTTTTAGGTAGGGCCTTGAAAATTTTATTTTATTTGCATATCGCTTTTTTATGTTATGTTTTGTATTTGTTTTTTGTCAATTAATTTCTGATTTGTTTAATTTTGCCTTATTTAAGTTTACCTATTTAATTATTTGCATTTAATGTTATACAAAATAGTTCCATATGTTTAAACCAGTGCCAAAATGTGAATACATTGGTGTCTCAAGTTCCACAAATTGTTAAATCAAACGATCCTGGTGATTCAAACTTGTACTGAATATTAATAGTATTACTATAGTTATTATTTATAGTTATTATATCGCCGTGGACGTTTATTAGCTGATGGCTACCATACAATAATTATAATGGTCCGATTTGTTGAAATAAATACAATATTTATATTATTAATTTATGTTTTTTTTTCTTTTTTCTATTATTTCCTTTATTCTAAGTTTTTTTAATTTATTTCAGTTATTATTTGGTTTTAAATAACTGTTAAATAACACTAACAATGACAAACATGACATTCCTTGTCAACAGGTGAGAATTGCAGATAATGAAAGGTAATCACAAAGACGCTACAAATTGACTTACTATGGGCTGTTTTTTATTAAATAGTATTTTAAAAAACAAAAAATTATCTTATTTTATTTGTATATATAAGTATTGGTTTGAAAAAATATTGTTTTTTACTTGAATTTAAGTTTCAAAGTGTGCGATAAATACTATTTAATTTCAAACGGACTCCAGACATACCAGGCATAAAAATTTATCATAATCTTACTATATAGGCAATCATATCTGATTATTCATAATGAATCGATTGAGTATTTTTTTGAATCTAATAATACCTAGTATCATTTTCATCGTAATATCAAATACGTTTGATGAAAATTGAAAAAATAATATCCACCCAATCTATCCAAATACTGTTTTGATGTGGCTTTAAATTAATATATTGCAGTCAATTAAACAAATCACTATAAAAAAATCAAATTACCGCCTTACCTATTCTTGTCGTCATAACTTCAATACTTACCGTTGACGTAGGTATTCCGGTTTGGAAGGAAAGGTAAATATACTTTTGCATGGGGCCTAACATCTCATGCCTCAAATTGGCAACGCACCATTACAACTTATGCGATTTATGTGTCGTGAATTTATCATCAAGGAATCCGTCTGCTTCTTTGCCTTACAATATTATTTAAAAAAATCCTATGTCTTGAATGACTGACGGATCAACGCATAACTCGCTAATTGTAGGTACCTAAACTTGGAGGTTATATTCTTTGTGCGACGCAGGCATCCGATATGAAAGGATTTTCCCCTATATAATCTTCCCACATTTAGTCTACAACCCTATTTACATGGACCATTTCGGAAATTACTGGCCTATTCCATAGAAAAGAGAAATATAGGAAATCAGAACCGACACTGGTATAACTACGGTCACTTTATATTTGATATTTTCCATCGTCGGCCTTGTTAAAACTTCCACATATTCATATTTTTGAATGAATGAACACTTGTACTATTTTACAAATCACTTTTAAATTGATATTATTTATATAGCCTACCGGTTTCGCTTTTACAGCATTATCAGGGCTAAAAACTAAAGTTACTATACATTCGCCTTCTTGTAACTCTGCCAAACAACGAATGAAATAGTAGGGATTAATGATGAAAGGCATATGTAATATCGATGAATCAGATACGAAAAACAAGTTTGTAAGTATGTATGTATGGATGTTTGTTACTCTTTCACGCCAATACTACTGAACCGATTAGGATGAAATTTGGTATGTAAATAGCTGAAGACCCAGAATAACACATAGGCTACTTTTTATCCCGGAATTCCGGAGGGATCGGGATTTTAAAAAAAGTACCTTCACGCCTATTATGCCCGATGGGGTAGGCAGAGGTGTGCTAGTATCTCCACGACTCGTAAGTTCTGTAGATATACTAGAACACCCACGATTAGCCAAGGTACTAGGGCCATTGCTAGGCTACTAATATGATAGGTGGCAAGGCTATCGCCACTTCGGGCACATTCCAATCCCGGGCAATGTCATGCTTACTCAGAATAATCTG